>OZ022238.1:40789133-40859133 GCA_963978895.1 Erpobdella octoculata | reverse complement strand
ACCTACTAGACTGGTAGATCTAGCAGTTTTTCGAGGCAACATGGGAAATTTTAATAGACAAGCCAATTTTTATACCATTCAATAGAGAATATATTGTAGAATGTCTGTATGAAGATACCACGAATGAGCAGTTATGGTACTCTAGTTATTAATGATTTTAGACGTACTCTTTTGTCTCATTACGTAAGACAATGTCGCGTTACGCGCAGTAACATATTTACTCGCTCAGCCAGTAAGAATTCAATAAAGGCTCGTTTTCTATGCTATATTTGCGTTGTCTTTGTATTCATTTTGCATTGCCGGTTTTATCGCGTTTGAATTCGATTTCTCTTCAATATCTTAACGTTTTATTTAAGCCTTAGCCTTAGATTTTGATTTGGACGATTTTGGATTTTTAGCAGCGTTTTTTTTAAATTTCCTATTCATTTATATAGTTGTATAATTGTATAGCATAGTACATAGTTTTTTCTTTGGTCAGTCTTGTCTTTTGTCTGTCATTCTGGTATTTTTTTATTTTTTTTTTATTCGTGTTATTACATCTGTTAAGTTTGGTTATGGTAAGTTTGTATTGTAGTTAGCACATTTTTTAATCTAAATGTAACTAATATCGCAATGTAGTGCGTTGTATGTAAATCTGCTACTTAAGAAAAACTAATCTAAATATTGAAACAAGATGGGAAAACTTCTTTATTGAATTCTGCAACTGTAATTGGAAATACAATTTTAATTGACAGTTTAACTCTATAAATGTGGATGTTTGTATACATAAGTAAATAACAAAGCAAAGAAAAATAATCAGCCCCAGCCTTGTGTTAGTTTTAGTTCTAGCAGCTAGCTGATCTAGCTCTAGCTCCAATAAAAAGAATTTAAGATCTAAGTTTTCCACACAATAAACAGTTATTCCAGTCAAATTTAAAGTAGTTCAAAAATTATTCCTGGAAAGCTACCTCAACTGAAAATGCATGTTTTGAGAACTCATTTTCAGGAAATGAAATTGAAGTATTTCTTAGACAATGATAGATGGAGCTGGGGAAAATAGATTTTAAGTTGTGTCTCATTAATACTGATATAGAGGCAGCACCTGATAGCCTAATTATTGTATAAGTTGTAAATGTGAAATTTTTAAAAAAGCCCATGCTCTTCTAAAAGTTGTTCATGTTTTAAATATGAGCTACATTGTATCTGCCTGTAAACATTGCTATGGTAAAGTTTGTACTAAATCTCTTCATACTGATAATCTTGAAGTAGATATGTTTAAGGGCGATATATGTATGAAAAAACTGTTAAAATCGATGAGATACTATTTTAATTAGGCTTGCCCAAAATTAGTCTTTGTTTTTGGACGTATTTATTCTTTAAATTGGCAAAAAAGTTGATGCTCATAAAACAGTTTTGAAGGTACTTGTATATGCTTGTAAATGTTGCTGTGACAAAGTTTAAGATAACTGACTTTATATTAGTGGTCTTGTAAATAATATCTATTATTATCTATAATAGTGAAATATGTATAAATGTCAGAGTTGGCCAATGTAAGCAGTTATTACATTTTATTTAAAGTGATATATAGAAACTTATCAAGTTCTTAAGAAAATGTCTTCTTTGTTCTGTAAGGTTTTGATGCTTATTAAAATTGCTCTTGTATATTTCCTCCAGTTACACGTCTATTATTGTTGTAACAAGTTCTTCTGCACATGAGGATATTGCTAAGCATTGTCTCAATGTCAAAACTGTTTGCTTGTGTGTTATAATAAACAGCAAACAATTTGACTATGATATGATGTGCATTATTTATCTACAAAATCCTCATAATCTACACTTCCCAGTTTACTTCAGCCAGCACGACAAAAGTTGCTAACAGTGTCTCTGAATTGAATTAAAATTTGACAATGTTTAAAGTGGTGTTAGTCAGTGTTTAAATGTCTCTTCGGAAGCACTGAAGTGTCACAGCCAATGTAACAGCAGCTGGCAAACCATTCTCAGTCTGGCAACCCCGAACCTTCTGTCTACAGCACTCTTGATATGTGTGGTGGACACAAGAAGTTAAGTCGCGGATAAAGATCTGACTCTTCTGCTCAACTGAATTGTGCTCAATATAATGATTTTTGATGCTAGATAACAGTTATTATTATAATTATTTAATAAGTTGAAACTTATACTTTGTTTTTAGAATTAAAATTTATGTTGTTCTAAAAACCAGTGTTTGATAAATTTCTTGTCTTTAAGATGTTTGAGCATGTTTCTTTAAAAAGTGGTACGATTTCCATAACCGGCACCCCCCCTTCAGCTATTTTCAAATAAGGTTGTGTTTTCAGGTTGTATTGCTTTTTAAATACTGGAGAATTTCGAAAACGTAGACTAGTTGAGTGTACATAATCGTTTATACAGAGGAGTTAAACTAGTTTAAGTTTAAGCATTTGATAATCAACATTCTTCGGGCAGCTCCATAAGCAAACGGAAAATAAAAGTTTTGTTAAAAAAATATAGAAATAAATAACTAAACTGTTTTATGAGCATTTGAGCGTACAAAGTTTACATTTCGTGGAGATAATTTGTAAATTAAGCGTCACTTTTTACGCAGAAATAGAAAAAGCTGGCTTTTGATTGGTTGGCGTTAATAAACAGATTCGCGAGTTTTGAGCAACTTCTTTTGCTAATAACTTTTTTTAGGGACCGATCTGTGTCTGGTATCTCTTTCCAGCTCTTAGTTATAACAAATACTATAGTTTAATGTACTTTTTGGCTTGTCTATTAAAATTTCCGTACCAAAAGCTAAATCTACCAGACTATACCCCATATCGGTAAGGATCAAAGAGCTCCTATAACATGGAGCATAATATATGGCGATATCTCATCAATAAATGTTGCTTGAGATTTCAAATATGCAATAAAAATAAGCATTAGACATACGTTTATACAAAGCAAAATTAATTTTCCCCCAAAAGTATTTAAAAAAAATATTTATCTAATTTGTAATTACAGAAACTCAACTGTTGTGAAGATTTACTTTTCTCCGGTCAAAACGAACTATTTTTCAAGTTTCAACGGCGGATTGTTGAAAAGAAAATAAAACTAAAAATAGAACGGAAACAATTAAAGACCATAAACAATTATGCATTGCATTTTTATTTAGAAATAATTACGTTATTGCCAAAAAATCAATGTGCTCCAGAGATCAAGTATCCCCATCTCCCCTACTTTATGACTGGGCTTACAATGTGGAAAGATATAAAATCTATGAATGGAACGTAATTTTAGCTATCTAAAACTAAAATAGGTTATAAACTTAATTAATTTATTGTATTTAAAAATAAAACAATACTTGCAGAATTTTAAAACAACAGCTCTGCTGCAACCTGAAGTTTCTGAATATTTGTTCTAGGTAAAAACACTTGTTTTGAGCTCTATGGCTGTTATATATTTTCGCTCGATTATTCACGTTGTTCTCCGTTAATTAGGTGGAAGCTGGACTAGTCTAGTCTGTCTAATATTTTTCAAAATATAGGTTGGGTTGTTTTTAATTTATCTATTCTTAGATTTTACAGCTTTTTCAGTTTAATATGACGATCTATCATGCGTGGGTTGTGGGTCAGCCATGTGAAAGTCGATTGATTCATTAGTTTGTTTTTTATGGTTGTAGTTGTGAAGGTGTCGCAAAGTTTAAAAAAGATTAAAATATGGGGTAAAGATTTCTTTTAAGTACACTTTTATTTTTCTTATTAAAAATTCCGGAAAGCAGATGGTGTGATAGCAGGTTGTTTACTTATATAATTTATTTAGTACTAGAAATAGCTCGTCAAAAATGACGGATATTTTTTAAATCTCATATATTATTTTTTGATTGCAGCGCCACGTCTTTTGATCTTTAGGACTGACAGTGTGCAATTACGTAATAACTTTTATTATGTACACTAATTTTAGCAACTGCTGACCACTGCGTTTGCCACGTTATGCGAAATTGCTAACATACAGACATAGGAAATTTTGTATGGCTCCGGTAATCTTTCCTACGGACGGCCCGTGCCGAAAAAATAGTCGTATTTTTATTATTTTGTTACAATAACATAAAAAAACAAATTTTATACCAAATTGAATGTAAAAAAAATATTTATCGTAATTTGAGAGACTTTGAAAACGTTAAGTAGTACCCTTCCAAGCACTATTTACATCGTAGTTGTGAGTGGTGAGGTACGATGATCGTATGAATGAAATGAATAAAAAAGAAATAAAATTAGTTTATAATAAAATTTTATTTAAAAAACAAACTATCAGTTATAAAAAAAATTAATTTTAAATTTTAAAACTTTTTCTATGTAAAACGATAAAGAACAAAAGGCGAGAGAAACAACAAAGTAAACCCCGCTAATCACTTTATATAAGGTCGCTGCTATTGCCCCGGCGGTTCGCCGTGATTGCAATCTGTAAAACTGCAATCCCGTATTAAAATGAAACCTTAACCCTACCCCTAACTTTATCCCTAACCCTACCCTTAACCCTACCCTAACCTTACCCATAACCCTATCACTACCCCTAACCCTATCCTAGGTAGTCGCATAAAAAGTTTCAAAATAATTTTTTTGTAATTTCACTAATATTTTAAATAAAGGTACAAATTCTGAGTTTGAATATTCTATACCGGCGCCTACCGCCATGGTAATAGTTATAACGTTATATAACATAACGCGATTCCTTCGTTTACACTTTTCCTTAAAATTCAAATTTTTTTATGTAATTTTTTTAAAATTATAATTACATTATTTAATTAATTAAAATAATTTTATATAACATTTTCCTATTTTAAATAAATTGTTTATACTAATTACCATAATGTTTAAACTAGTGGTTACTTTTCATCGTGTTTCTAGTTAATTATAGCCGAGAATTATGTATTATTGCCCCACACGGGCCGTTCGTGGGAAAGATTACCCAGGCTCCCTTCTCAGGAGAATTTGCATGTCTGGCGGGTCAACATTTTTCGGCTGGTCATCAAAAATTGACCCAGAAAGAACACTGGTGTATATGACCTTGGTGCAAATAGCTAAGAAATTATGTATATATGTATTATTAATGCATAAAAGACTGGCATGCAAATAATGTAATAAATTGAATGAGCCTAACAAATTTATATTGCATGCGTAAATGACCGACAGGCAAAATATAAATTTAAAAATTTTTAACTTAAATGTCTGACACAGCTAATATTTTTTTAATAACTTCAACTTTTAATGAGTACCTTTTACTTTTTGCATGAATGAAAATAGATCCTCACAGAAAACTTTTCTATAAACTGGTTTAAAATATTGAAAATCACTAAAACATTTATTTAGTTATTTTTTTATGATTTCTCTTTGTAAATATTCTATCTATCTCATTTCCATATGATTTTTGTTGTTTTATAGTGAAAGATTCCATCCATAAATATCACATAATCAAAATGCTCTTTAATACTAATTTTCTCAAACAATTTTTAAAAATTTTGTAGAAAAGGTTTTAAGTAATTTTGTGTGTGCATATTTTGCTAAGTAAGAATGCAAAATCAACTTACAGTTTTTGTATAAAAAGATTATAAATCTTTGTTGAAATTTTATACCATTGTTTACTGTTTGTTTTTTTTGTTGGGTATGGTTCTTTGTGTATTTCAATTGTAAATAATTTCTTGCTTTGGAAAATTTAACGACGTGCAACATTTTTTTCCGTTTAAACCAGCGAACTTTGGTTTTTGTTTATTTACAGGGATCATGGCGAAAAAAAGAAAGCGCGAGACAAAATCCGAAGGCATCAAAAAGTCAAAATATGACGTCGAACCGGATCCAACATCGGAAGATTTTATTTTTGATGAGGTTGATCGGTTTCATCAAGAAAGAGATAATCTTTTGCTTCAGAATGGTGCAGCCTTGAAGAAAAGTGCCATAAGGAACACTGAAGAAGTTTTAGGTGTGGCTTCAGACAGTGATGATGATAATGAGAAAATAGAAGAGTATCAAAAAAGGTTGAGACAGTATACAGGACGCAGTTATGATATTTTTGATAGCAGTGATGAATCTGGAGATGAAAAAGAAAAAGCTGCTGATGATTCTGATAGTGAGATGTTAGAATCTGATCTGGATGACGACCAGCTTGAGGAAAAGGAAGTTGCCAAGCTTCAAAAAAATCTAGCTGGATATCTCGATGACGATGATTTTGGGTTGTCAAATTTAAAATCTACGCTGGAAACTAGGAAATTAGATTTTCAACAGACTCAGAAAAATTTGTCTGACTTATCTGAAAAAGAGAAGCAGAAAGTGTTAGAAAATGAATCGCCTGAGTTGCTACCATTGGTTGAAGAACTGAAATCTACTTTAAAATGTGTGATAAATGAATGCTCAGATCCAACTGTTCTTGACTCAAAATTTAGAAAAACAGCATTGAAATTAATGTTAGATTACTGCTTGAATCTAAATTTCTATTTGGTCCTTAAATTCAAAAGAGAAAATGCAGCCAGTCATCCGGTTATGAGCAGGATACTGGAATACAAACAAGGTTTGAAGTCGTTAATGTTGAGCAAATTTTCAGGATCAAAACCCAATGAAGCAGATGATAGTTTGGAAGATGGCGATAAAGAAAGCATGAGTGGCAATGAGGAATTGGGCGAAGATGGAGACAGGAGAGCGATAACTAAAACAATTGCGAAAAATAGAGGTTTAACTCCAAGTAGGAATAAGGCTAACAAGAATCCTCGAGTCAGAAATAGAAACAAGTACAGAAAGGCCAAAATTCGAAGAAAGGGTCAAATTCGAGAGCCAAGAAAGGAGATCCGTAAATATGATGGTGAAATCTCAGGTATTAAGGCTGGAATCAAGAAAGGCATCAAGTTTAAATAAATGTTTGTTTAAAATGAATTGTTTTTGTAAATTTTTCAGCGTTTTCTTACAAATATTTGGTTATTAATAAATACATGTATATGTATTATTGCCTCTTGTTGATGCAGTTTTTGGTGATGGTGTTTAGTAATAACCACCCCCATCGATAACATAAAGATAATATGTTAGTCTTTATAATTACTAGGTCCGGCTTATTCGTTTTCTCATAGAAGATCCATTAAAAATGCAGTTGGATGGGAATTATCAATGCCAAAATGTTTTAATTGAACACTTGTAAACTTTTATTTTAGACTGATGGCTGGGAGAGGGACAGTTGCAGATCATTTCTCTAAACTTTTCTTTTTAAAATAGCTGATGACCGGGGTGGAGGGTAGTCATAATTTTCAAGAAATGTTTTCAGAATTCTATATTTTCATCCAAATTCATAGGTATTTTTTCTTGAATCTAGAGTGTTGCCGCCCCCGGTTTGTATGACCGTAACATTTTGTGGGAAATGTTTGAGGGTGTTTGAGCGAAATTAAACCGAAACCAATGCTAAGAGGGCACATCATGAGAATGTACATGAGATGACATTAATAATAATGTTTGACAAATTTAAAGTGGCGTACCTAAGTCCTAAAGGGCTTTAAGTAGTTATGAAATGACGACGGTTAATGTCAGTTTATAACGGCAAGTGAAAAAGGGTTCGGACTATTTGTCTCTGTAGAATGTCAAGAGAGCTCGGGCGTGTATAATAAATTCAAAGTTCAAATATTGCAATAAGACAGCCACTGGCGTCACCTGGAAGGTGCCCAGTGGCGGATTCAGCTATAGGCCCGGGGGTTGGGTCCTAAATGGCGCCCCTTGGTGCCCCACTACAAAAATGTCCGCCATCTATGAACACTGAAAATCACAGGTGTTGAAGCTAGTGATCTTTTATGAATGTGTGCATTAAGTCGCATTACTGGCTATAACGTAATATTATCCAGCTGATCAGGGTAAAAATTGCCGGGGGGTTTGGACACATTGCCGACCCTCCCTAAGAAAATCAAAACATTACACTGGGGGGGTCGGGTTTTGACCCCGCCTGACCGCCCCAGCTTATCCTTATGCCTGTATTTTTAGATAATACAACCTATTTTTAAATCCTTTATATTATTTTCGATTGTCTGTCGGTCACAAACTTTGAGTCCAAAATTAACTCACTTCCCGTTATCCGATCGAGCTGAAATTTGGCACATCGACTTGGGCTGCGAGACAATTGAATCTATCAAAATTTCAGTTTGATCGGATATTGTATAATTAAGTCTTTCAAAAAACACCAAATTTTAACGGATTTTTAATTTTTGAATTTGGCTCTGGGCTGTAAAAGGAATTAGTACCGGAAATCTAGGATCGTATATAAAGGATTTATAATAAAAACTTTGTTTTTATGGGTTAGTTTTTCATTTATATTGTTTGAAATAGTAACACTCTTTAAACCATATGATTTTTAAATAAGAAATATAATTTTTCATCTTAGAAATAGATATATTGACTTTTTCAGCTAAAGAATTATATTTTAACTTAAACAATTTCTTGTGTATGAGGGTTTTGTAACATTTTTTAAAAGGATAGTAAAACATCTTTTTTAATTTTGTTGAACATAACATGAAAAAAATAAAGTGGTTAAATATGTGCACAATATAGATATATATATATATATATATATATATATATATATATATATATATATATATATATATATATATATATATATATATATATATATATACCAGGGCATTCACCTTCATTCTACAACCTCTGACTTCGACCCCCCCTGGAAAAATTGTTCAATTTTTACACTGCAGCTGATGCAACCACAATGATGATCGAGCATGTATATGTAAGTGGTGTGGTGCTGTCTGAGACTTATAAGGATTTATTTCAAATTGTTCAAAGTTCAACCGGCTCAGCTCTCCAGCCAGTCAGAGGCGTGGATTCAGCAAAATGTTGAGGGGGGTAAAGATTTTTCAAATTTAACCCAGAGAATCTTCGAACAAAAATGACCATCCCAATATACATTTGTATGTTGTTATTTTATGTAAAACATCAAATTAGTTAAAAACAGTTAAAAAATTTAACTTTTATTTGATAATGAATGCAGACAAAAAACGTAATTATGAATGTAACAAAGGGTATCGCGTTCTTTCATTTTTGCAAAATTGTCCGCTGAATCATCAAGATCAAATAGACTAAAGGTACTAGAAAATTGGAAAATAATAGAAGATATTTAACTAATTGGATATTGATCAACAACTGTAACAAGTATGATAAATACTGCCTTCATCAACTAATCTAAATACTGAATTGTGTGTGAGCTAATAAAAATAATTTAAAAGGAATTGGAAAAAGCTTGGTAAGAAAGCTTAAACAACCGGGTAGGATAAGAATAATGCCAATCGTTCGTCAAGCTAGGACAGATACACGGGGCTAAATTTCATGCGAGTTCGATTGGATGGACCGAAGACACTGAAAGAAAAATATTAGCAGGGATATAACTAGGTAGATATAATTCAAAAAGTATGATAAATACTGCTTTTATCAACTAATCTAAATACTCAATCATGGGTGAGCTAGAAATGACATTTTTTTATTTGGTGGAAAAATCTTGAGGGGGGCCGTTGCCCCCCTCAGCCCTCCCCAATCCACGCCTCTGCAGCCAGTGTCGGATTTCTTCCAGCTTTACAATAATGTTAAAATAACCATTGCTGGATCAGTCCGTCAGCAAGGAATGGTGTGACCCAAATTCAGGAGTTTCTAAATGGAAAAAAAGTATGGAAAAAATTGTTTAACAGGAAGCTTCTATTCAGCATCAAAATGCGACATGTTATTGCTTGCTTGCTAAATATTGTATATCAAATGATAAAACTGTGATATCTGATTTGATCAGTCAAGAGCGTCGCCAAGTTGAAAAGAACAGGAAAGTTTTAAAACGGATGATAGATGTGACATTGTTCTTATCAAAACAATGTTTGTCATTTAGGGGACACAGAAAGCATTCTTATATAGTGGCATGCTCTCTGGCACCAAAATAAATTATAATAGGCTATGCACCAGTTCTGGCGAACAGATAAAAAAACCGGTCACTGTGTACTGTAGGGGAGAGTGGTACCAAATGGTCACACAATTTTACACTTTTATTCAAATCAATCATACAAAAAAACTATGTGATAGAAATAAAAATTTTTCACATAATGAAAGCAAAAACATTCCACTACTGAAAACCGCTCATTAAAAATTTTCATATTATAACAATTTTATAAAAAACGATAAATAACGCAACCTCTTCCAAAATTTCTGGCTGGCCATTCAGTACAACCTGGTAGTATTGAATGGCCACCCCCAAGTACTCAATGGCCACTCATGCAATTTTTATTATAGAAGACACAATTCTCAACAAATGGTAAGCCAAAATATTTTATTTCACAGAAAAATCTTTATTAATGTTAATTGAAAAAAAAAAAAAAATTTTTTTTCATTTTATAAAGGCTTGCACCTAGTCTTTTCCAGCTTGCTTATTCTTCACCCAAGGGCTTTCTACACTTTTCCTAGAATGAAGTAGCCTCTTTTTTAGTCTGATAGCAAATTCATATGCCAGTGAACGGAGCTTAAGTGTACTCAACCCATAACCCATTTTTGAGGCATGTATTAAATACTCTTTCAACTGAAGCTCTTCATTTGAACTGAAAACTCTCATCGATGATTGAGAATTAGCTTTACTTTCAAAACTATCTCCTCTGCGAATTGCATCCAGTCTAGCCTCAGTGATGTTCTACTCACTTGGTACTTCTCTGCTGCAGATTTAACTGGCAAGCAAGCTTTCAAAACATCTTCTACTGCTCTTTCCATGTTTTTTTGGGACCATCCCCCCTTCACAGCTGTAGATAGTCTGTTTCTCATTCAGCCTCTTCTTTAGTCTGATAGCAAATTCATATGCCAGTGAACGGAGCTTAAGTGTACTCAACCCATAACCCATTTTTGAGGCATGTATTAAATACTCTTTCAACTGAAGCTCTTCATTTGAACTGAAAACTCTCATCGATGATTGAGAATTAGCTTTACTTTCAAAACTATCTCCTCTGCGAATTGCATCCAGTCTAGCCTCAGTGATGTTCTACTCACTTGGTGCTTCTCTGCTGCAGATTTAACTGGCAAGCAAGCTTTCAAAACATCTTCTACTGCTCTTTCCATGTTTTTTTGGGACCATCCCCCCTTCACAGCTGTAGATAGTCTGTTTCTCATTCTGAAACATAACCATAACAACATTAAGTAGTGATTAATATGTATATGTCTTTAATATAATAAACAATTTCATTATATTACATTAACATTTTGATCAATAATGAACCTAAACACATTTATGAAAATTTAAACATTCAGCAATACTGAATAACTATGGTCATTCAGTACGACCTTACAGTGGTCATTTAGTACGAACCGAGATGTACGAGCATTTTAGCCTGCTACGAGCAAAATAATAATTTTTGACATCCAAACTTTAGATTAAAATATTAATCAAACATCTCTTTATTTACTAAAAATATCTTACAAAATATAAACTTAAATATTTGATAAGAATAGAATAGTTCTGACCTGACTCGTTTTCACTTTTTCGTGCGAAAAAACAAAAAGCTCTATAAATGCTGAACGAAATACACGAGAGACAAAAGAACAACACTGAACAAAGAGTTCATATATATACGCATTTTAAAAAAGAGATGGGCGTAAAAAATAATTTAACAAATGAGAAAATCTCAGTGGCCGTTTTGTACAGTGGCTATTCAGTCCGGTTCTCCCCTACGCACCTTTAGTCAAGACAAAGTGACCACAACTGGTGACCCTGACTACATTTGACGACCCCGACTACAATTGGTAACCCCGACGTCTACACACCTGCGCAATATAGCATTATTAGGCTAAAATTAACCGAATAAAAATAATAATTGTCAGTATTTGTCAGAAACATCTCAATTTCTAACGCACCACGTGATTACATGACGTCACATATTGACGGTTCCCAGAAATTAATCATTTGATAAAATGTATTATGTTTTTCATTTTTATGTACATTGTATACCGGAGAAACTTTTACTTAGGTTATATTACATCATGAATTATTAGGTAGTTTCCGTACGAATTGATTTATACTTCCTTATTCATAGCTGTTGTTTAAACTAACCAATTAGCCTATACTAAACAACACGATGAACGTTTACCACGCAGTGATGAATACGAATTTTATTCATAATGTATGGAGAGTTTTCAATCTTAGAAATTCAAATTAACAAAGTTTGTTTCAAGTTTTATATTTTCTTAATGGCTTAGTTATTGCTATTGATTCAACCGGATATAAGATTAAAAACACCCTCTGCAAGATGCCAATTGAAAATACGGTTAAAGAACTCAAAATGCTTGAGTAAGGATATAATTTATAATTCCTGGTAGTTGTGGATATCGGTTTTGTCGTCCGACTTTCAAAATGTTGCCCATTATCTATATTTAAATAAAACAATTTGAAATTTCGTGGTTAGCTGGTTTCACCCGGGCGCGGACCGCCATGTAGCAGAAAGCCTACTTATGCAGAATGGAGAAGAAGGACACTACTTGTTGAGACCGAACACAAGTGATGAAGTTTTCACACTTTCCATAAGGTTAATCTTAAATTAGCAGCTCAAGTTTTAAAATATAAACCAAATTACATATATATTTCACTTCAATCACATCACATGTTCGAGCGTGAAAATGTTTTTTTTTTCGATTTTGAAGAGCCAAAGAATCCGTAAAACACTTTCAAATCACAGTTACACAGACTGAAATCTTGTTTGGGTTCGGAAAATTTAAAAATGTAAACGACCTGCTGAAACACTTCAGCAACAAACCTCTCATTGCTGGAGAATCAGGTTATTTTTTGTTTTGGTTAATTAACAATAAAAAGTCATTCGTAAGTGACGTCCGTTCCAAAAACCTGTGGAAACCAATCATCAAGGATCTTCATCAACCTACCGGTGACTTTTCCCCTGTAATTCTAGCCGGGCTGAAATATAGGCAAGTAGACAGTCAATATTTATTACTTGTTTATTACTATCTTGATATAGGGGTACCAGTCATGTTGAAGAATCCCTATCCTAGTCTTGTACCAGAAATTTCACACTATGAACAAGTAAGAGTTCACGCCGAAATGAGGATTGAAGATCTCAAGAATGAAAACTTTCAATCAGAGCAATCACACCTGGCTGTGAGTATCCAGTTATAATTATAAAATTATCCACTTGTTTTTATAAAATTATCCACTTGTCTTTATAAAATTATCCACTTGTATTTATAAAATTAGAATTGTTTGTACCATTCCCTGTTGTAACAATAAAAACAAAACCAACTAAATATAAAATAAATAAACTAGATTAAAATTTACTAAATTATAGAATTTTTTTTCAAGACAGCTTCAAAAGAAGGTTTCCTGACAAAACAAGGAGGAAGAATTAAAGTAAGTATGTGAAGCATGTTATCAGTAGTTAACAAAGAACAAGTAAAATTTCTTTTAGTTTGTACTCATGGCATACAAAATTAATGAAAACAAATTTAATGTTTTAAATTGCAGAACTGGAAATGTCGGTGGTGTGTCCTACACAAGTTAGATTTGAGATATTTCAAACATAGATTAGACCACGAACCTCTCAGAACCATAGATCTTAAAGAATGTCTGTCCTGCTCAGCTGATAAATCTCTGAACCAAGAGCATTGTTTTGCGTAAGAAGAGATTTATTCAATTTCTTCAATTTTTGTAAAGACCCACTCAATTTTGATTCATAATAACCTGCATACAATTATAAATTATGATTTGTGCTAAAATACAGGCTGAAGCTATCCTGGAGAACATTTTATTTCTGCGCATCTTCTGAGCAAGAGATGACAGACTGGATCAAAATGATCAACTGGAAATTAGTTAGTATTATTAGTTAGGCTTATTTTGATTCATGCATGCACTCTAAAAAGATACATAATAAATTATTTGATGGTTTATTAATTCACTTTCAGGAATCAATAAAGAAAAAAAGCAGAAAATAAAAAAAAAGAAAGTGACAGCATCTGCCTCAGCCAGTATTAAACAGAAAATATTTTCTGCTAGCATTTTAAACCCATTTGTCTCATTAATACGTCAAACACAATATTTCGATCTGATGCCTTTCTACTTATTTGATATTTTATCTGTAAATATAATGCATTTAAATTTTTTATACAACATGAATATACACAAGAACCAGTTTTAATAATGTTCACTATAATACATTTTCACAAACAAATCCTTCTCCAAGAGCCACTGTTCTCATCCATCTCATAAAACCTGGGCCTGCCATCTTTAAAAAGCGTCGCAGCTGAATCCGGATGTTCGAAAAGAACTTTGAAAGAAGATCTGATGTGATCGACAAAATATTTCGACTCTTGCTTTGGAGAGGTAGAAAAGTTCTGGCAGGAACGGTTTATTTAAGAAATGTTAATTTCTGTTTATTAAATTTATAATATAAATATAACACAAACCTTTCTAATGAATTCATCACTAGCTTCAATATATGGATAAAAGTGGTTGTCTTCGTTCCAAAAATAAGGACCAAACTCAAGGAGTCCGTTTTTATAAATGTTTATCATGTGCTGTAGCAAATGCAACAAAATTATTCATTTTCAATATAAACATCAAATTCATTAGAGTTCAGAATACTTTATTTTGAGACAAGTAGTTAACTTGCCAAACTTGCAATCACAAAGTTGTCAACGACATAAATATTAAAATAAATTACTAACATTATTTAAATTTTAAACTTTTTCATGACAATTTTTAATTTTGAACCTTTTATAAAATTTAATAATTTTAAAATGACATAATTACATGCACTTTTTCATTTGTGTTAGCACAACATATCAACATTCTGTGAAAGGTAATGCAGTAGGTCACGGGTTCAATTCCTGTGGCAAGAAAAACCACACATTCACTCTTAGGTGAAGAGTTCACTTTTACAACTCTGCTCAACTCAGCCCACTGGTAGTCGATTGAGCACCAGTTTTATGACTGGGACAATTAAAGATCGGCTCATTCTGATTTTGGCTATACCAGTGCTGGTGGCAGTGGGAGGAAAATTGTGTGATCCCACATGCTCGAGTTGTTCCTGGCTCAGAGTTTCTATGGATTTCTGTCATACGGAGCAGATTGTCAAATGTCTTCTCATCCTTATTATTTTCATTACTGCTGAAGTACATTTTAAGATTTATTTTAAAAAATGGAAATAACCGATTTAGAAGAAGCAAATCCGGCAGCAGATCTTATATCACAGTCAGGACCTTTGTGAGTGAATTCTGCAGGAAATAATTCACCAGACAAAACATCGACTCCTGAAAGAATTCATTTTTACTGTTGAATATACAAAACAACATCTCAGCATAACAAGAGCAACTTCCAATGAAAACAACTAACCTATTCCGGTTAAAATTGGAAAATGAATTCCGTTCAGGATTGTATCATTTCCGCCTGTTTGCAATTTTTTAGCTATATTAGTTCAGGAAACTAATTTAATTTTTGAATATTTATATCTAATCAACTACTCACCTAACACAACATATGTTACCAAATGGATTTCTTTATTTAGTGAGATGATTGAATCTTTTATTTGAATTAGAAAGAAGTTATCAATTGAACTCATTAAAAAAAAAACTAAGTTATTCAGAATGTATCGTACTTATAATTTCCTTGATAAGTTTTAATGAAAGATGTCTTTCATCAAGAAATCCTCCAATAAGATGCAATTCAAACCTGAAATTTATAACTTTAATGAACCACATTAATAATACACTATGTCCGCTATTTTGTCACAATTATAGTAGAATCAATGAGGAATGAACACCAATGCTTTCTAGGGCATCTCGATATGAAATGTTATGTCTTAAAAATAAATTTTCGACAATAAAATATTTAAATGTAATTCTAATTATAAACAAAACAGTGATATTATAATTAATTTATGTAATAATCTGACCTTCCCTCGGGACTACCTAAGGAACGTTGCTCAACGCTTTCAAACATTTCAAAAATCCCTTTAGACGTTGAAGAACCATCAAAATGTCCTACACTGACAACCCCTGAACCTGATAACCATTGAGTACATGAATTTTATTGCATTTAATAAAATTTAAATATCATTTAAAAACTCTTAATTTGATCTGTTTTAAGATGAAAAACAATTGGAGTGATAATTCTATATATGAACAGAGCTTTGGAAAAAATGCTTGAAAGGCAGAAACCGACAGATGAAGTATTATAATAATTTTTACTAAAAACACACCGGTGTGTCGAAAAATAAGTATGTGGCATGTGGTAGACTCGTCTGTTCCAATTATTTGCAGGTGGCCTGAAAAATTATTGTAAGTTCTTTAATAAGTTCTTTCAGAAAAATCAAACACAGCTCTTTATTTTTACCTTCTCCTGGTTTAACAGTCGCATATTCTTTCTGGGCGACATAGAGCGCTAAGTCATGGGATCCAACTATTTTCTTACTTTTGCTTTTCAAAATGCAGCCCGCTACCTATAGAGTATTCATTACATCGTAAAACAGGTTATTTGAAATAAAATTCCTATTGTCCATGAATAATAAAAATATTACAAGAATAAATAAAATATTACAAACTAAAAAACCATTGAACATGAAGGTCTTTTCCTATATGTAAAGTGTAAAGGCAACCAGCCTGTAAAAACAGGCCGGGCCTGAAAATTTGGCCTACAGAATGAGCCGGGCCGCAAAAAATAGGACCGTGCAGTCTCTACGAGAAATACTAGACACTAATCTAATTCTAATGTAAACCTTTACCCAACAACATCCATATTTCATTTTTACAACCGAACTTTCTTTACCTACTTTCAGCTGCTCAAAATTGTTATCACCATTTTCAAAACAATTATTCAGTTGAGAAAACTTCGAAATATTTTCCCCGTTAACATAAAGAGGCATTTTGAGTATTCGATCTCAAAAGGTAAAAATCACTACTAGTAACTAGTCACTACCAATGTTATTTCTTAGCAGTTGTCAGTCAACACAATTCAACACAATATTTGTTTATATTAGCAGTGTCCAGCAGCTAAATGTTAATTGACACAGAATACAGGAATGGTCGATTAACTATTACCTTGAAATATGTGCTACTAGCTGAGTAAAAAACATTTTTTAATTTAAAAAAAAATTTAAAACTGAAGACAGACTAATGCTTTTTGCATTCCAGCATTTCGGTAAGAAATCTTACACAAGCTCTATGACTCTATGTTGTCGAATGCTCTTGTTTGATGCAGCCAGCGACGAATCCAGGGGCCAGAAGGATGCGCGGTATGCATACCCCTGCCAGAGGGTGGTCAGACAAAATGTCATTGAACAAAATGTCTTGAACAAAATGTCTTGAACAAAATGTCTTGAACAAAATGTCTTGAACAAAATGTCTTGAACAAAATGTCTTGAACAAAATGTCTTGAACAAAATGTCTTGGACAAAATGTCTTGAACAAAATGTCTTGAACAAAATGTCTTGAACAAAATGTCTTGAACAAAATGTCTTGAACAAAATGTCTTGAACAAAATGTCTTGAACAAAATGTCTTGAACAAAATGTCTTGGACAAAATGTCTTGAACAAAATGTCTTGAACCAAATGTCTTGAACAAAATGTCTTGAACAAAATGTCTTGAACAAAATGTCTTGAACAAAATGTCTTGAACAAAATGTCTTGAACAAAATGTCTTGAACCAAATGTCTTGAACAAAATGTCTTGAACAAAATGTCTTGAACAAAATGTCTTGAACAAAATGTCTTGAACAAAACTCCTACTCCCGTTCTGCCCTAAAAAATTCTATTTATATATAGTTAGCAGTGTTACCCGGAGTTTTTAAAGGTTTTTCTATAATTTTTCTCTCTATCTCGGGTTTTTTCTCTCTCATGCTTTTTGTCTTTTTTTTCTCCCTCTCCCTCTCTCGCTATCGTTTTCCCCACTTGTTTTCCCGCTACCGCTCGCTCTCCTGCTTCTTCTCACGCTTATTCTTCCTTTACCGCTCGATCTCTCGCTCCCGCTCGCTTAATGAATTGATTAATTTTTACTTTCAAGGTTTGCAAACATTGAAGCCAGGGCCGTAGCTAGCATACCAATTCTGGGGGGGTGTAACAGCCACATTTTACCGACAAAGTTTTTCGTACTTTTTTATTCAAATAACTTATTGATTTTATATATTGTATATTTAAAAAAACACGTATTAGTTCAAAACATTGCAATATTAAAATAATACAAAAATATTTAATTAATTCGAATGCGTCTTTGTTTTATTATGGACCACTTTTTCACCAATTCATCAAGATCGATGTTGTCCAGAAAGTCCTTCTCTGAAGCCAGCAATATCAAGGAGTCCAATCTATCATCCGTCATCGTGGAACGCAAATAAGTTTTTACAAATTTTAATTTGCTAAACGTTTTTTCATCACTAGCCACAGATACAGGAGCTGACGCCATTAACTTGAAAACTTTGAAAACCGCAGGAAATATTTGTCGTTTTTGCCAGGATCGTTTCAAACGATCATTGTTTGCTGGAGTTTCTGATTCACTGAATGTATTCATAAAAATTTCAAGTTCGGCTTGGAATGAATAAACATCAGTGATTACTCCATTATTTGGCATCACGAGACACAGTTTTTCAACATCTTTTATGTCAAATGTTTTGTAGGCTGTTGAAGAATAGAAGCTTAGAAGTTTGCATAATTTTGCAAACTTACCCACAGAAATGGTGAATGCAGATTCTTTATCTAATGAATCAGTTTCACTTTCAATTGCTGGCATTTGTTCAGCTACAACGTCACTTGAGTTCTTGGATGGGAAACCAATATCAGGAGATTTTGAATTGCAGAGATCTGATATTTCAGTTTCTGTATTTTTGTCATCTCTATTATTTCTTGCATCAATCGGCTCACAATCAATTGCAGGTGATTCAAATTCGATCTCAGAGATTTCAGTTGTCGGGTTCTTTTCTTTATCACCATTTCCTATTTCAGAACCAATTTCGAATAAATTTAATTCACTTGAGATGTTTGCTCTCTTTGCAGAACTTATTGCGAAAGGATTCTGAGGCGCACCATACTTTTCATAAGGTAGAAGATTTTGAATGTAGTCGGGATGATAAATTCTATTGTGCGTCAGACGATAGTCGTTATCGAAGATTGAACGTGGAAAATTCTTGACTTTGCACTTAACTTTAAATCTTTTCACGCTTGGAGGTGGCATGCTGGGTCGAATTTCTAAATTGATTAAAATATCTGATTTAAACCAAGTCTTGAATTTGCAAAACTTCTTTGAAACATTTGATAAACAGCTTTTGAATGAGTAGTTTTTTTTAAATCATATTCATAATTGCATTTAAAAAATAAAGTATTTTTAATTATGCACACATTGCCAATAAAGTTAAATAAAATTGAGAAGTAGTTATTTTAGCGAAAATACCGAGTAAGACATTGCTACTGAAAATATAACTAAAACTTATGATCTTAAATGAATTGAATTAAAGATTAGAAAGCGTTTAAGAAAGCTTTGGAATTAAATTTATTATAATAGATATAAAAGCCACATTGTATATAAAATGAAATAGAAAGGAAAAAATAAAATATACAAAATAAGTTAAGGATTTAAAATAAAATATATGGAGTGAAATAAAATAAATATCAAAATCAAACCAATATTTGATTAAAATTCCGATATAACTTGATCTCTGTCGACAAGAACTTCTAATAGCTAACACACTAGGACACAAAGAATAAAGTTTTCGCTGATTTTCTGTCCTCATCAACCATATATACGAAACATACATACATCACTTAGCTTCGAAATTCCCGCTATCTCCCAAGGCCTAGCTGTATCAGGACTTTCCCTATGTGCGTGTGTGTTGGTGAGCGTTTTCGTTTCATAGTATAGCCCTGGACTTCTTATTAGCAGCTCCATTGTTTAACCTGGTCAGCATTTTCTAATGTGTTTGTGTGCTGTTGTGCGCTCTTGTCCTGCTGTGTTACCGACAATATATTTCTATTTCAACTGAGAATCCTAAGTTTTACCGGCAATATATTTTTATCTCAACTGACAATATAAGTTTTACCAACAATATACTTCTATTTCAACTGTATCAGTTTTACCGACAATATAATTTTACCGACAATGTGCTGACAAGTGGGGGGGTGGAGCACCCCCCCACACCCCCCCGTCCCGACGGGCCTGATTGAAGCAAGCAAGACCGGCGGTGAAGTTAATATAAGAGATTCAAAAATACAGCAAACATTAATACTCATAAATCAATTTGGTTAATTAATAACATGCAGTTTTATCAAATTGGCGCAGTCGACAGGATCTGAACCTGTGCGGGCAAAGCCAGATACTGTCGACTGCGCCTGTAGCCAAATTTGTTATGTCTTTATAACAAATATCACAAAACGTCTAAACATAAAAGTTATTCAATATTAAAGTTTACCACACGTTCGTTCCGTTCAATAAACCTGCTAGCGCTACAGGTGGAAACAATATATACTATACATTTATATGCATAGTGAGACGCACACTACACAACACCTTCACACCAGCTTTTAACCTAAAAGCAAATGTTTTAAACAACACTTTTCTGGCTCTTCAGTCGCAGACGTTCTGATCTTCGTGGACCAAGTTGGGGCGATGTCGTTTGAATTAATGGGTTTGTTGTTAAATAAATTTGATTTGATTGATTGATTTCATCGTCGGTATTGATGCTGGAGTTTTTGGAGGACTTAGGGTTGGAATGATAGACGTTCTTTCTGTAGGACTAACTGAAAAACCCACGGTTAGACTGGTTGAACTGGTTGAGTGATTTTTTAGGTTCGGGGTAAAGTCTGGTTGAATCAGTGTTTCTTCTATCGGTAGTGCGTCTCCCTTCTGCTCTATTTGCGAATATAACGATTTTTCTCCAATTTCGTGACGGGGTGTAGCTGTTCTAAATGGTGTCTCCATATTGAACCACCATAACAAAGGTGAACCTTAATGTTCCGGGGACCCAGAACCTTTGTAACCATAGCTGGAATCCATCGTGGCTGTTTGCTTTGTCTTGGCCCGCATTACAAAGCTTAACAGGGTTTTCCAACTAGGTAACCATTAATGTTCTTTTGATGTCCTCTGTCTGATCGTTTATTTCGATTGAACTGGTTCTTTTGAGATAAATGAACTGGAAAAGGTAGAAGTGAATCTAATTTACTTCTGATTCGACTCCCATTAAGAAGTTCACTCGGAGAATAATCATATTCGAGTGGAGTTCGTCGATATTGCAAAAGTTTAGGAACCGAAGTATATTTTGTTACGAAGAGAATTAACAACGCAAGCTTTATAATTTCGTAAGACTTTATTTTTACAAAAACAGACAGAATCCACAAGAGAGATAAGCGATAAACGAACAGTAACTGAATCGAAAACGTGAGGCAACAGAGAGAGAGAAAGCAATCAAAAACGACGACAACCTTGTGTTTAAGTTGGCTACTCTTATTTATAGCCCGTCAGCTGACACTTGTATTTACGAAAACGATGGTCATAAAATTGTCCATTGCATCCTGTGGTGCGAATGCCACATGCGTTGCAGGATGTAATTATAAATGCGTCACGGTCACCACAGTACTCCCCCACCAGAGCATTTGTTTAAAGTAAAAGAATATATACGTATATACAGAAAAATACTTAAATAAGATAAATGCTCGATGCAAAAATGTTAATTGAGATACTCAGAAAGTCTTTTCGGCCAATGAACTGTGCGGCCGCTGCGAGTCTTGATTTCAAGGTCTTTGTTGAGTATTGGTGTTGGAGTGGGTGATGCGTCAGGAGCTGTTTGCGGAAAGATGGGTTGTGGATTTGTTGAAACTGTTGGAAAGTGTTCGACGTATGCAGGCTTCAGTCTGTCGATGCTTACTGTGTCACTTTTGCCGCCTTTGTCAACGGTGAAGTATTTCTCGTGTCTTTCTAAAACTTTGAAAGGGCCAGTGTACGGTGCTTGCAAGGGCTTTTTGACAGCGTCGACTCGGATGAAGACAAAAAGAGCTGTACGCAAGTCTGAGTGAATAAAACCTGGTTTGCTTTGTGCCCGTGTCGGTGTTGCGCGGAGGGTACTCATGTGTTCTTTCAGTCTTTTTACGTAATTATGGGCGTCGCCGCTGTTTCCCGTCTGAACAAACTCTCCTGGTAGACGTAATGGGGCGCCATACACCAACTCGGCTGTTGAACACTGAAGATCCTCTTTGATGGTCGCTCGTATTCCCAGTAGAACGAGTGGAAGGGCTTCTGTCCACTTTACTGGATCGGAGCTAGTCATGAGGCTTGCTTTCAGTTGTCGGTGAAAACGTTCAACTAAACCGTTGGCTGCGGGATGGTATGCAGTAGTCTTTACGTGATTAGTCCCAAGTAATCGTGCAAAATCTCGAAAAAGTGCGGATTGAAATTGTGATCCACGGTCAGTGGTGACTGTGGTAGGTGTTCCGTAATTGGCAATCCAGCATTCGAGAAATTTTTGTGCCACGGTTTCTGAAGCGGTGTCGGTGATAGGAGTAGCAACGGGCCAACGGGTGAACCGGTCTACACAAGTGAGTAAGTATGTAAAACCGTTAGATGGAGGTAAGGGGCCAACTATATCGAGGTGAACGTGGTTGAATCGATCACTAGCTAAAATAAATTTACCAAGTGGAGATGTAGTGTGACGGTGAACCTTGCTTTGTTGACATCGTATGCAATTTCTGGTCCAGTTGCGAACATCTCTATCTATATTGGGCCACACAAACCGTGTGCGTACTAGTTTCACTGTTGCTCGGACGCCTGGATGTGAAATTCCATGTAGGTGCTCAAAAACAGATCTGCGGAGAAGCTCCGGAACAAATGGTCGAGGTGTTCCGGTTGATGCGTCGCAGAGGATTGTTCCATCACCTAGGGGTAAAGGATGTGGTTGCAAGTTGAGCGATTGAGAGTATGTCGAGATCGGATGTTGTTGTTGACACTTGGCTATCTTGGTTAGATCTAATGGAGTTTCATTACGGAATGCGTTTATTTCCTGCCGAGATAACGTGTCAGCTACTATGTTTGATTCACCTTTAATGTATCGGATGTCACTCGTAAATTGGGAAATATAGTCGAGATGTCTCGATTCTCTTGGGGAATGTCTATCCGGTTTCGTTTGTAAGGCGAATGTTATTGGCTTGTGATCTGTGAAGATAGTAAAATTACGGCCTTCGAGCAGATGACGAAAGTGTTTTACAGCTAAATAGATTGCGAGAAGTTCTCGACCGAAGGTGCTATATCGCTGCTGAGTGGGCGTTAGCTTTTGGGAGAAGAAAGCTATTGGCTGGCGTTGATGGTCTTCATTTTCTTGTTCTAGAACTGCTCCAACTGCATCGCTCGAAGCATCTGTGGTCAATGATAAGTTTCGGTTGGTGTTATCACTGAGGTAAGCAAGAGTTGTAGCTGAAGATAGTTCGTTCTTCAAAGCTTTAAAAACTTCTTGAGCTTCTGGAGACAATGTAATTGATTTAGTTCGTGATTTAAGAAGATGTGTGAGAAGAATAGATTTTGATGCGCAATTTGGTATGAATCGTCTGTAGAAGTTTATCATCCCTAAAAATCGACGTAGTTGGGTTGTTGAAGATGGTTCTGGAAATTCTGTGATTGACGTTACTTTCTCTGGTAATGGTGTAATACCAGATTTATCAATCTTGTGGCCAAGAAATTCCAGAGTGTCAACGCCGAATATACATTTACTAAGGTTGATTGTTAGTTGGAACTTCTGAAGACGTTCAAATACTTGCCGTATATGTAGTTCGTGTTCGTCTTGAGAAGAACTGGCAATTAAAATGTCATCAATATACGCAAAAACGAATGAAAAACCTCTTAAAACTTCGTCGATGAAACGTTGGAATGATTGCGCTGCATTCCTTAGACCGAACGGCATTCTTGTAAATTCGAAAAGACCGAAAGGAGTCGTTACGGCTGTTTTTGGAATGTCATGTTCAGCCACAGGAATGTGATGATATGCCCGTACTAGATCTATTTTGCTAAAAATCTTCGCATTGCAAAGTCCGTGAGCAAAATCGTGAATATGTGGAAGCGGGTAGCAGTCTGGTGTCGTTGAAGCGTTAAGTAGTCTGTAGTCTCCGCATGGTCGCCAATCGGTTGAATTCTTTTTAGGGACCATGTGGAGAGGTGATGACCAAGAACTGCAAGATGGTCGGATGATTCCTAGCTGCAACATATGGTCGAACTCATTTTTGGCGATTTTTAATTTTTCTGGCGCGAGACGACGAGGGCGAACGTGAACTGGTTGGCCTTTTGTTGTGATGAAGTGTTTTGTAGCGTGCTGCACCGTTTCTGTGTAGTTTTGAATTCTTGTCACCGATGGAAATTGCTGAACTAGTTGTTGGTAACGTGCAATACTTGTGTTGATGTGTGTGATGCCACTGGAGGAGATGTTGGTCTGAATACCGCTGATGTGTAATGATGTCGTTTGATCGATCAATCTTTTGTGTTTCATGTCGACAGAAAGATCGAAAGAAGACAGGAAATCTGCACCGATGATGGGCTGTTTGATGTCGGCGATAATGAATATCCACTGAAGTTTTCTCCTCAAACCTAAATCTAATGTTAACGACTGTTCACCATATGTCTCGATACGACTACCGTTTGCAGCTTGAAGAGTGAGTTTAGCTGGTGATAGACGGTGTCGTACTGATGATGGTGGTAAAACGCTAACTTCGGCTCCTGTGTCAATGAGAAATTGTTTGCCTGAAATCCGGTCATTGACAAAAAACAAGCGACTTAGGTTGTGGCTGTGGGCAGCGGTCGCTAACACTGACCTGCCATGGAGTTTAAAGATTCTTCTTTCTTGAAAGCACATGGTTGATTACATTTCTTTGCTCTCGCCTGATACTTCTGATGATACCAGCACCACGAATTCGGACTGGTTTTGGAGCGAGAACTTGAGCGAGTCCTACTATGGCGTCTGCGAGTATTAAAATCATTAAAACGTGCTTCTAACCTTTCTAGTCGCGCAATGACTTGGTCTGTGTGTTCGGAAAGGTTATCTCGAGCTGTTTGGTTGATGGTGCTTTTTGAAAAAGTTTCAGCAATTTTGTCTGCCATCTCTGCTAGCGATTCGCTTGATGCCTGGTGATTAATTGCTAGTATGCTTGACACAGCGTGTGGCAACTTGTCCATCCAAAGCTGTTTAAGGATGGTTTCGTCTAATTGGCGAGAACCTAGAAGAGTGCGCATGTGACGCAACAACTGTGAAGGTGTCCGGTCGCCAATGTCGAGGTTGCCCAGTAATTCTCGAAGCATTGCTGTCTCTGACCTGCTCGTTCTCGAGATCAAAGCGGTCTTCAAAGCTGTAAAAGGGTCCGTCTTTGGGGTGTTCTCGAGGATATCAAAAACTTCTTCAGCGACGTCGGTGGGTAGTGTTTGAACGACGTAGGCGTACATTGTTCGCTCATCGGAGATCCGTCGTGAATGAAAAACGGCCTCGATTTGGTGAAACCACACTCGAGGATTTTTGACGGAGAACGTCGGAAGGCTGATGTGATACATCTCTGGCTGTATTGAATCGTTGTTATCCATATCAGAAGAAAATAAACGTG
The DNA here is from genome assembly GCA_963978895.1 of Erpobdella octoculata. Classification (NCBI taxonomy): domain Eukaryota; kingdom Metazoa; phylum Annelida; class Clitellata; order Hirudinida; family Erpobdellidae; genus Erpobdella; species Erpobdella octoculata. The sequence goes on along the minus strand of OZ022238.1, from coordinate 40,833,578 downwards.
CGCTTAGTCGAGGGTCACCAATTTTAGGAACCGAAGTATATTTTGTTACGAAGAGAATTAACAACGCAAGCTTTATAATTTCGTAAGACTTTATTTTTACAAAAACAGACAGAATCCACAAGAGAGATAAGCGATAAACGAACAGTAACTGAATCGAAAACGTGAGGCAACAGAGAGAGAGAAAGCAATCAAAAACGACGACAACCTTGTGTTTAAGTTGGCTACTCTTATTTATAGCCCGTCAGCTGACACTTGTATTTACGAAAACGATGGTCATAAAATTGTCCATTGCATCCTGTGGTGCGAATGCCACATGCGTTGCAGGATGTAATTATAAATGCGTCACGGTCACCACAAAAGGAATTCTTGTAGAACTTGATGAGGACTTTGTACTGACTTGGTCAAAGATTTCTTGAAAGTCTGTACTAGTCGCTCTGCTGCACCATTTGTCGTCGGATGGTATGGAACTCTAGAAAGATTGATAATCCCTCTCTCTCTCTCGACACCAATTTTGAAATTCTTCTGATTTAAATGTTGGAGCATTGTCAGTCACTATGGTGTGTGGATACCCAAAGTGAGCAAAATCTTTTTCCAACAAACGAGTAGTTGTTTTTGCTGTTATGGAATTTTTCGGGTGTATACACGGGTATCTCGAATAGGCATCTACCATAACCATAACCAGGTTCTTAAAAAATTTATGGCGTGATCTAGATGCACTCTGTCTCAATGCTTTTTAGGAATCATCCACGGGTGATTCATCATCTTTGGTGGTTTGTTTTGCTGTTCAGTACAAGAACTGAATGAACGACTTAAGTTTTCAATATTTTTGTCAACTTGAGGCCAATAAACTAGAGTTCTTGCTAAACGCTTCATTCTTTGCATTCCGAAGTGTGCCAAATAAAGCAAAATCTAGAATCTTGCCGCGTAATTTTTTTGGTATCGCTATTCTTGCTCCAAAGAGTAGACAACCACTTTCTGTTGAAAGAGAATCGGAAAGTTTCTCATACAGTTTTAATTCCGGTTGCGTGATTCTGTGAGGCCAGCCGTCTCTCACAAATCGTATCACTGTAGAGATAACAGGATCTATACTTGACTCTTTTGACAACAGCCTGGAATCGGACATTTGTTGGCTGATTGTGTTAATAAAGCAAACTGTTGAAACATCTGCGTCTTCTTCTGTTGAGTCAAGTTCTCCGTTTTCGCCCGCTGGTAGACGACTGAGACCATCTGCATTTCCGTGTTCTCCGGTCTTTCGATAATTAATTGAGTAGTTGTACTAGTTCAATGTCAGGGCCCATCTTGCTAGACGATTTGCTGCTAGGATCAGAGTTCTTTTTGACGGACCAAACAGTGCGAGGAGTGGTTTATGATCTGTCACCAGGATGAATCTACGCCCGTACAAGAATTGATGAAATTTCTGCAGAACAAAAATGATAGAGGGAGCTTCTTTTTTTATTTGTGGAACAACACTGCTCCAATTCCTACTTCCGACGCATCGCATGACATTCTTAAGGAAGCCGTATGATAAAAATGAGCTAAATTATTTATTTAGAGGGCGGTTATGGGGGGATTAGCCGCATGATCAAAATGAGCTAAATTATTTATTTAGAGGGGGGTTACGGATTCAACCCCCCTCCCCCGAAATCATGAAAATCCTGAAAAATATATAAAATCGGTGTAAAATAAGAACAAATTTGCTAGGATAATATAAAATAACCTTGAAAATTTTAATGTTAATGATTTAAAAACATAATTGTAAGTCTATGGTCTCTGTGTTACACTCCCCAATAAAGGAAAAATTTGAGAAAAATTTGAACCCCCCTCCCGAAAACAATTTTTAAATACGTGCCTTGGGCTAGACTAACCTCATTCGCGAGAATATCTTTAAGCTGTTGGTACACTGCATCTTCTTTGACGCCCCATTGCCCTGGCATGTTTTTTTTGTGAGACAAATTAACGGTTCGATTAAGGTCGAAAGGTTCTTGATGAACTTTCTGTAGAACTGAAGCGATCCCAGAAACGATCGCAGAGAAGGAACGTTTGTTGGCGGTGGCATCTTCGTTACTGCATCTACTCGTCTTCCTTTTTCTATGCCGTTTCTGGTGATTCGATGTCCCAAGTATTTCATGACGGTTGAGCAAAAATGCATTTCCTTTGATTGCACTTTAAACCTCTTTCTTGTAAACGTTGAAAAAGATTCCGTAGGTTTCTGGAGGTATGCATCTGCGAGATCAACTTTACTGAAGCAAAAACTTCCCCCTAGTTTTCTTATCAGATCTTCTGGGAGTGGCATTGGGTAACGATGTGTTTCAAGTTGTGAGTTGATCGTTACCGAGTAGTCTCCACAGATTCTTAGTCCTGCCTTTTTCGGATTTGGTTGTACTTGTATTCGTTTTCTGACGGGAACTACTGGGGTTCCATAATGATTAAACTGAGTTGGAATCCATATACTTTTTTATTCCTGCATCATATGCACTGTTCAGTTCTTCCAGGATAGCAAACGGTACTGTCCGAGGCTTGCAGAAAATCGGTTCCGAATCTGGTTTGAACTTTATTTTTAGTTCGACATCTTTAAGGCATTCCAGTTTTGGATCGAATAATTCGCTGTATTCAGAGCACAAGCGTTGACATTCATTTTGAAGATGATTTTCTGTTTCCGTTATAACTTGTACGGAACTGAAGTTCTTTGACAGCAATGCGGTGACGTCAATTTTCATATCGCGTATCGCCTCAAATCCCAAAAGGTTGAGATCATGTACTTTTGTGACATTGAACCATACTCTTCTTTGGATGTCTGAGTTTTTCAACTTTACTTTTGTTTCAAATGTGCCCATTGTTGGGATGTCATCTCCCGTTGCTGAACAATATCTTTTATCATTCAGCTGCAACTTCGGTTTCCCCAGTTTGATCCATGCAGCTCGTGAACAAAAGTTGTCTCTGGAACCACTATCAATGAGAAAACTGAAAGGTTGACTGTTGAGAGTCAACTGTTGCAACAAAGGATTTCGTCCTTTCATGGTGAACACGTGTTTTTTCACGAATTCATCTTTTGCAAATATACACTGAACTTGTCTTTTCTTTTTTAGACAAACAGCTTGCAGATGTCCTTTCTTTTGACAGAAATTGCATATGTAGTTTGCAAAACGACATTCTTTAAAAGTGCGGTTGTTCTTGCCGCAACATCGATTCTTTTCTTTAGGAACATTTGTCGTTTTATTAGTTGCGTGCTGCTGATGATATTCCGTATGTTTCTTCTGCTTTCTTCGATCAACTTTGAATACCTGAGACGTTCTCTCGGGTGATGGGGCTTTTTCGCAAACGGCTTCTTTTGCAACTTGAGCTGCATTTTCGGTTTTGCATGCTATCTCTATTGCTCTTGCAAAAGATAACTCATCGTCATTTATGCGAAACAGAGCTCGGAGGACTGCTTCATTGTTGACGGAACAGATGAATCTGGTCCTTATTGCTTCGTCTTGTTGATTCTCGATAGAAGCAAAATCACAAGTTGTAGCTGCTTGACGAATTCTTGTCGCCAACTGGTTGATGGTTTCACCTGGTTCTCGTTTCATTCCGGTCCAGAATTTGTACCTTTCTCGGACGACAAACTTTGATGGGTTAAATTGATTTCCCATAAACATTTCGATTTCGTATATCGACAAGTCATTCGCTTTCTTTGGCGGTGTTTGCTGACTTGCTAACGTATCAAGAAACTTGTATGTTGACGAAGTTTGATTTGTCAAGAAAACTTGAGGTATTTTTCGACCAGGAACCGAATGAGCACCAGTGAAAGTTTCAAACCTTGCCCAGTAATTTTTCCATAATTCTTTCAAAGGATCGAAAGCTTCGAAACTGGGAATATTTGTTGCCGGAGGTTGTAAACTCAAAATCAACCTCTCCATTTGTTTTATGTGTTCTGCTCGTTCTTTTTCGCGAAGTCTTTCTTGTTCAGTGCGTTCTTTTTCACGCAATTTCTCTTGTTCTGAGCGATATCTCTCTTGTTTAGCGAACAATTTAATTAATTTATCAACTTCAGACATGTCGACTGCGCCAATTGTTGTGTGTTTCAGAAAACTTTATTTCTACAGTGATACGATTTGTGAGAGACGGCTGGCCTCACAGAATCATGCAACCGGAATTAAAACTGTATGAGAAACTTTCTGATTCTCTTTCAACAGAAAGTGGTTGTCTACTCTTTGGAGCAAGAATCGTGATACCAAAAAAATTACGCGGCAAGATTTTAGAATTGTTACATACAGGACACTTCGGAATGCAAAGAATGAAACGTTTAGCAAGAACTATAGTTTATTGGCCTCGAATTGACAACGATATTGAAAATATAAGTCGTTCATGTAGTTCTTGTGCTGAACAGCAAAACAAGCCACCAAAGATGATGAATCACCCGTAGATGATTCCTGAAAAGCCTTGGGACAGAGTGCATCTGGATCACGCCATAAATTTTTTTGGAGCCAATTGGCTGGTTATAGTAGATGCCTATTCTATACATCCGACAAGTTCCACCACAGCAAAAACAGCAACTCAGTTTTTGGATGAAGATTTCGCACACTTTGGTGACTGATAATGCTCCAACCTTTACTTCTGAAGAATTCCAGAATTGGTGCAAAGAAAGAGGCATCATTCATCTTTCTGGAGCTCCTTATTATCCTGCAACCAACGGGGCAGATGAGCGATTGATACAAACTTTTAAAAAAGTACTCACAAAGTCTGCACATCCTCTCCGAAGAGCTTTGCAAGATTTTGTTTTGCAATATCGGAGAACGCCCATGGAATCTGGATTTTCCCCAAGTGAACTCTTGAATGGACGACAAATCAGAAGCAAATTAGATTTTTTTTGCCATGTCCTCCTTGCCTTGCTCGAGAGATGCAGGATAAACGAAGTCAAAGAACAAACAAAGAATCTTTCCAAATACAACACAAGTACAACTACTCAATTGAATATCGAAAAACCGGAGAACACGGAAATGCAGACGCCCTCAGTCGCCTACCAGCGTGCGAAGACGGAGAATTTGACTCGACAGAAGAAGATGCAGATGTTTCAACAGTTTGCGTTATTACCACAATCAGCCAACAAATGTCTGATTCCAGACTGTTATCAAAAGAGTCAAGTAAAGATCCTGTCGACTGCGCCAATTGTTATGTCTTTCAGAAAATTTTATTCTTTCAAAACACAATATAAATAACAAGAAACATGTAATGTAAATACCGCACAACTCGCTAAACACTAAACAGAACTTTCTCGCAACAACTCGGTAGCTGACTACACCTGGAGTGTCTCGTCACAACACTAAAGTTACTTCATTTTTTATTACAGTAAAAAAACCTAAATAAAAGTTTGTAAAAAAATACGTTTCACGATTTAAAAAAAATTTTGTTTCCAGGACCCCATAGGATGGGAACCACAGCTCTAGGATCACCTACGCCATACCCGCATACAGCGGACTAGCGAGCCAGGAAGAGATACAGAGAATTGACTCTGTCCTAAACAGATCACGCAGGTTAGCTGAGTTGGTAAAGGGTTAGCCTTGAATGTGAGAGCTTCACGGTTCGACTCCCACTCACTGCCTAGTAGCCCATGTCAACGGAAAATTTAGCGGGTAAAATCGTTCTCTCCGTGGGGCATGTAAAAGAACAGCGCCTTTGAACAAAGCGGAAAAGGCGCTCAATAAATTAGCAAAACATTTACATTTTACATTTACAGGCATGGTCTCTATTTCTTAAAACACATGGTGTAAAAGACTATAAACTATAATAAAAAAAAAAAAAAAAAAAAAAATGGTCTCTACTGTGTAGGAAGTTTTAAAGAAATATGTGACAAAGCCGACAGAGCATAGGCGTAGGAAACGGGGGCAGGGGGAAAAATCACCCCTCCCCCAATTGTTTTGTTTCTCAATTTTTCGGGCAAGCGGATGCCTCTCAAGCTTGAAAAAATAACGCATTTGCTCCATTTGGCAAGTGATTAAATTATTAAACTCTGTCTCGTTCAATTTCTAGATGTTGTGAAGGTATGAAAAATACAATAATTTGAATAGGAATAAAATAAAAGAGACTCAGCGCAGCTTATGAAATAAAATAACACAACTTGACAAAGACATGCACACATAGGAAGATGCTGAAGCTGAAAAGGCTGCTCAAAGTAAAAATGTGCACACTTACACACGCACTCATTAAAACATGCCACCGGAGCTAGAAACTACACCAAGCTGTAAAAGGTCACACGATGCACGTAGTAAATGTCTCACACTCCAAAAAAAACTTGCTTATGTTAAGCCCAGTAGACACTGACCAATTTTCGTTGGTACCAGTCGTTCGGAACCAAAATCTGGAGTGTGTGTTACGAAAACCGAATCCAGAAATTATGTTAATTTATGCACATCCATATTTTGGTGCCAGTTTTGCCGGCCGATACATGTTCTATTTCTCTTCAGAACTGGTTGAGAAAACTCACGCTCTGATTGTGTGATTGTTTTGTTTACTCTTATCTTAAAAAATAGATGTTACGATTGGTGGACCGATGATGAAGTGCTTGAATTGATCAGACTTTTTGACCTCTTTATGACAAAATATTAAAGCCACTATAAAAATGGTTACACAAAAACACTCGCACGATGTTTTCTGAACCAAGAAACTGCATTATTTTACAACTGGTACCAGCGAAAACTGGTCAGTGTGTATGTGCAACTGCCTATAGCGTCTCATTTGTTTACAAAAGCAACCAGCAAAGTGTGGCATGATCTCTGGCACCAAAATAAATTATCATTTAAATTACCAGTTCCGAGGAACAGGAGCTGGATGAGAAAACCGGTCAGTGTGTACGAAACTTTAGTATTAGTATTTCGAAACGTTATTGAATACATCTGTTGAAATGGCTGATCAGTGATTTTGCTCAGATGTGATAATTCTCGGGGGTCGCTCTACCAGACCTCCTGACAGCCAGCCCCGCAACTGGGGAACGGATATTCCCCCTTCGGACAATCCCTCCCGGACATTCTTTCCCCCGGGGTAGGACATTTCCCCGGGGTATAGTTAGAGTTCAGGTTTTTCTAACAAACAAAACTATATTTTTAAAGATTTATCATTTATTGTTTATATTTAATCGAATATTATTAATTGAATAGAGTGTTTAGCATCCCACTAGTTACTGCGTTAGGGTTATGGTTATGGTTAGGGTTAGCATCTCTCTAGTTACTTCGTTAGGGTTATGGCTAAGGTTAGGACTATGGTTAGGGTTAGGGTTACCATCCCACTAGTTACTTTGTTAGGGTTAAGGCTAGGGTTAGGGTTAGGGTTAGGGTTAGCATCCCACTAGTTACTTCGTTAGGGTTAGAGTTAGAGCTAGGGTTAGGGTTAGCATCTCGTAGTTACTTCGTTAGGGTTAGGGCTAGCCTCCTACTAGCTACTTCGTTCACCGGCAGTTAAGCAAGGGCATCCAACATTCGGCAAAAATGCTTTACGCAATTTTTTTCTTTATAAGCTTTTGACAGCATCAGCTCCTGCACCTTATCATGAAAGAAACTTTTGCAAAACCACAAAACGCATACAACTGCATTTTTTTTACTTATTTTCATCTGTCAGAGAAAACGTCATATCATGGAAAAAAAATCTTACAACAAGGAGGGAAATTTCCTACCCTGGGGGGGAAATGTCCGGATGAAAATGTCCTAGGGTCTGTGGGGGGGGGAATGTCCTAAAATCTCCGCAACTACGGGCGGGGCGAGGCAGAAAAGCCCCTCCTAGAAGGTATTTCGCCCCCCTCTGGAAAATTTTGGGATATGTAGTTTTTTGAAGTTTATAAACCTGTTAACCGTTACACAAGTACACAGCTGGATAAAACAGCGTATTTTGCCTAATATATAAAACTACTAGCAGTGCCCGTAGCGGCTTCGCTCGCATGAAATTAGAGAGTTTGAACCGTGCATCCATAGTAGAGATCAATTTTTTTAGGTCTCGGCTCGGCCCGTCGACAACTTAGCCCAGCCCGTTTTAAAAACCCGATTTCCTGGCCCGGCACAGCCCGTCTGAATTAGGCCCGGCCCATTTTTACAGGCCTAGAACTTCTATATACTTGATGAAAAACTTCGGCCCGTCCCACCTTGACCTCAGGTTTGGCCCGGCCAAACTGAAGAACCTAAAATCACTAAAATATCTATATACTTGGTGAAAAACCTCGGCCCGTCCCACTTTGATTTAAGGTTTGGCCTGGCCCGTGTGAAGACTCTAAAATAACGGCTTGGCCCGGCCGATGATAAACTGGACTTTTAACCGGCACAAAACTTCAAAATACTAATTTTTACATTTGTAGCACTTACAGTTTGTGAGTAGCAGTTATTTTGAAATCCCTTATTTCCACCCCACATTTGAGGTCCTGGAAACCAAATTTTCAAAAAATGCTAAAACACGTATTTCATTATTTTTGGAGTAGAAACTAAATACTAATTTTTACTTCTGTAGCATTAACTGTTTTTGAGTAGCAGCTACTTTAAAAACCAAATAACCCAAAAAATGATGAAACACGTATATCTTTTTTTTTTTGAGTAGATACTAAGTATTAATTTTTACATCTGTGGCAATTACAGTTGTTGAGTAGCAGTTACCTTAAAAACCAAATAACCCTATATACTTGATGAAAAACTTCGGCCCGTCCCACCTTGACCTCAGGTTTGGCCCGGCCAAACTGAAGAACCTAAAATCACTAAAATATCTATATACTTGGTGAAAAACCTCGGCCCGTCCCACTTTGATTTAAGGTTTGGCCTGGCCCGTGTGAAGACTCTAAAATAACGGCTTGGCCCGGCCGATGATAAACTGGACTTTTAACCGGCACAAAACTTCAAAATACTAATTTTTACATTTGTAGCACTTACAGTTTGTGAGTAGCAGTTATTTTGAAATCCCTTATTTCCACCCCACATTTGAGGTCCTGGAAACCAAATTTTCAAAAAATGCTAAAACACGTATTTCATTATTTTTGGAGTAGAAACTAAATACTAATTTTTACTTCTGTAGCATTAACTGTTTTTGAGTAGCAGCTACTTTAAAAACCAAATAACCCAAAAAATGATGAAACACGTATATCTTTTTTTTTTGAGTAGATACTAAGTATTAATTTTTACATCTGTGGCAATTACAGTTGTTGAGTAGCAGTTACCTTAAAAACCAAATAACCCTATTTTCCACCCCACATTTGAAATCCTTGGAAACCAAATTTTCAAAAAATTGTGAAACCCATATATCATTATTTTTAGAGTAGAAACTAAATTCTAATTTTTACTCTTGTAACATTAACAGTTTTTGAGTAGAAGCTACTTTAAAAACCAAATAACCCAATTTTTCAACCCACATTTGAGGTCTGGGAAACCAAATTTGTAAAAAATGGTGAATCACGTACATCTTCATTTTTAGAAAAGAAACTAAATAATAATTTTTACATCTGTGGTATTTACTGTTTTTGAGTAGCAGTTACTATAAAAGACAATTAGCCCTATTTTCCACCCCACATTTGAAGTCCTGGAAACCAAATTTTCAAAAAATGCTAAAACACGTATATCATTATTATTTGAGTAGAAACTAAATACTAATTTTTACTCCTGTAGCATTAACTGTTTTTGAGTAGCAGCTACTTTAAAAACCAAATAACCCAAAAAATGATGAAACACGTATATCTTTTTTTTTTTGAGTAGATACTAAGTATTAATTTTTACATCTGTGGCAATTACAGTTGTTGAGTAGCAGTTACCTTAAAAACCAAATAACCCTATTTTCCACCCCACATTTGAAGTCCTGGAAACCAAATTTTCAAAAAATTGTGAAACCCATATATCATTATTTTTAGAGTAGAAACTAAATTCTAATTTTTACTCTTGTAACATTAACAGTTTTTGAGTAGAAGCTACTTTAAAAACCAAATAACCCAATTTTCCAACCCACATTTGAGGTCTGGGAAACCAAATTTGTAAAAAATGGTGAATCACGTATATCTTTATTTTTAGAAAAGAAACTAAATAATAATTTTTACATCTGTGGTATTTACTGTTTTTGAGTAGCAGTTATTATAAAAGACAATTAGCCCTATTTTCCACCCCACATTTGAAGTCCTGGAAACCAAATTTTCAAAAAATGCTAAAACACGTATTTCATTATTTTTGGAGTAGAAACTAAATACTAATTTTTACTCCTGTAGCATTAACAGTTTTTGAGTAGAAGCTACTTTAAAAACCAAATAACCCAATTTTCCAACCTACATTTGAGGTCCGGGAAACCAAATTTTCAAAAAATGGTGAAACACGTATCTTTTTATTTTTTAAATAGAATCTATATACCAAATTTCAAAATCTCCTCATTTTTGGTTTTCGAGATATACATTGTTTTAGTAAAAAGTTTGTTTTCCAGTTTTTTCCCCTCAGGAGCAAAATTTTCAAAAATCCTTTCTTAGCGGCTGTTTACGCTATAAAAGTAATATAAGTTTCAAATTTCCCGTTCCTAGGATGAGGCGTTTGAGCTCGACGTTGATTATCAGTCAGTCAGTCAGTCAGTCAGTCAGGACATGTTCTTTTATATATATAAATATATATTACCACTTACAGTTTTTGAGTAGCAGTAATTTTTAAAATCAAATAACTCTATTTTGCACCTTACATTTGAGGTCCTGGAAACCAAATTTTTCAAAAAATGCTAAAACACGTATTTCATTATTTTTGGAGTAGAAACTAAATACTAATTTTTACTTCTGTAGCATTAACAGTTTTTGAGTAGCAGCTACTTTAAAAACCAAATAACCCAAAAAATGATGAAACACGTATATCTTTTTTTTTTGAGTAGATACTAACTAAGTATTAATTTTCACATCTGTGGCAATTACAGTTTTTGAGAAGAAGCTACTTTAAAAACCAAATAACCCAATTTTCCAACCCACATTTGAGGTCCGGGAAACCAAATTTGTAAAAAATAGTGAAACACTTATATCTTTATTTGTAGAAAAGAAACTAAATAATAATTTTTACATCTGTGGTATTTACTGTTTTTGAGTAGCAGCTACTATAAAAGACAATTAGCCCTATTTTCCACCCCACATTTGAAGTCCTGGAAACCAAATTTTCAAAAAATGCTAAAACACGTATTTCATTATTTTTGGAGTAGAAACTAAATACTCATTTTTATTCCTGTAGCATTAACAGTTTTTGAGTAGAAGCTACTTTAAAAACCAAATAACCCAATTTTCCAACCCACATTTGAGGTCCGGGAAACCAAATTTTTAAAAAATGGTGAAACACGTATCTTTTTGTTTTTCAAAAAGAATCTATATGCCAAATTTCAAAATCTCCTCATTTTTGGTTTTCGAGATATACATTGTTTTAGAAAAAAGTTTGTTTTCCAGTTTTTTCCCCTCAGGAGCAAAATTTTCAAAAATCCTTTCTTAGCGGATGTTTACGCTATAAAAGTAATATAAGTTCCAAATTTCACGTTCCTAGGATAAGGCGTTTGAGCTCGGCGTTGATTATCAGTCAGTCAGTCATCAGTCAGTCAGTCAGTCAGTCAGGACATGTTCTTTTGTATATATAGATTCCAGCCAATGAAAAGTACACATCCAAAATGAAGTCATAATAATATTTACATCATAAAACTTAAATCATTCTAAAACACAACGTTTTTCTCACGCCATAAAAAGTATAAAATAATATACCTATAAGCCTGGCTGAATTTCTGAATAACTTGGTCACATTATGGTAACATACTTTAAAACAGTTTCTAATTCATATCCAATGAAATACGTTGGGCGCATTATTTTTTTTTATAAATGTTTGTTTCACAGAAATGTTGATGTTGGATTTATTGAGTAGCAAGTAGAGTAGCGCTGTCTTTTATAAATGACTGTTCGAATGTTATTTTAGAAAATCTTGTATATTGTCTTAGCTGCTTTACAATATTAATAAAAATTTGCTTAGCTTGTTATATTAAATGTGTAATTTTTGCTTTTAAAATGTGAAATTATTGATACATGCCACAAAGAAATGGTCATGTCATGATTGCAAATTACTTGTATTTTTCGGGCAAAAGCCGGTTTTGCCCCCTTTCCCGCATCAGCCTCCACTACGCCTATGTGACAGAGGCCTGTACCGGGATATACTGGTTGAAATTGGGCATGTTCTGAGACCAATGCTGCCCCCAAACAAGATTCACAAATATAATCTGCGTGATCGATCCGATGAATTTGTTCTGCCAGAGAAATTTTGTAAGACGAATTATAGAGACATCAAAAACTGACAGAATTAAAACATTGAAACCTTGGATAGTATAGATACTAGTTTTAATCTTTTATTTATTTATTTATCTTTATTCTTTTTTTTAGGAAACAACTACTGACCTTCTTTTATATTTTACCGATCTATTTTTTCCTTTATTACTGAACGTGATTATTGTTTGACAGGGGCATATGAATAAACGAATATGAAACTAATTCTCAACACGGCTAAAGAAACCAGGGTTGAACAAAACCTTTAGGCAAGATGTTCAAAGGCCCACACTTCAAGATTATCTTAATAATATTAAACTTTTACATACTAAAATAGCTGACGACCGAGAAGATCTTCCTCGAGGTTGGTAGTCGTAGTGTATTTTTATCAAACATTTTCCGAAGACTTCATTTTGTTCTTTCTAGAATAGTTGATGACGGAGAGGATAGTAGTAGGGTCATAGCGTAGGGTACTTTTTCAAAAATTTTCAGACGACTCAACTTCTACTTTTTATAAATTTAATAAATTAGCAATAGCTGTGGCTGTTTTTTCAATTATGTCACCCTCCATGGTTTTGTAAACGTTTGCGCCCTTCGTGGTTTAAATATAGTATAGTGCCATAGTACAAAGAGGTACTATGTTACTTTGTTTACACAACAATATAAAGATGGAGTCGTACTGGTCCAGCGAGGCTGTGCTGAAGCTCATTAACTTGTACAGAGAAAATAGCATATTGTACGATGTTTCTGCTATCGATTATCGCAACAGAGATAAAAAGCGAGCAACAGTACAAAAAATTGCGGAACTGCTAGGGAAGTCTGGTGAGTAAATTAATGATTAATTTAATAATAAATCTTTTGGTAGTCTGAAAAATAGTAACATCTGAAATTTTTAAAGAATTGCTGCAAGCTCTGCACTTTAACAAACCAAAGATGTAAACAAGTATTTTTCAGCATAGCGCACCCCAAGATAATGTTGAGAGAAAATAAAACTTGACGACTGAAAATTCTGAAGATACAAATAGTAGTCATGCTAATAACTTTTCCATAGCCTTTTTAGGGATGGGGTCTTCAAAAAGGCACAATCCTAACCAGCCTAACCGCCTAGAGCAGTACTTCACTTATTGCTTATGCTCCAAGATATGAAAATCGAATATTCTTTGCTCTCAATTTTCAGAAAGTTTTTGACCAACAGTTGTTCAAGCTTGGTTTGAACACATGAATGTAAAATCCAGTTGTACTAACCTCCACAAAAGAAGTTCCTCTGCCTCAATAGCAACCCAAAAAAGGAGTATAAAAAGAGTACAAACTGTTAATAATTAACACAATTATATTGTTTACTTAACATTTTAGATTATTATTCAAGAAGAAAATTGATTTATAAGGGAAGAGCAGCATTTAGTTACAAGTTAAAATTCTGCAGAGAAATATAAAACAAGATTAAATTGTGTTCATTATTGATATGCTATAGAGTGTGAGTCTGATCAGTAAATTTTGATAATAGTGTGTGCTGCTGCAACATTTATACAAACAAGGTATTTCCTTATTTTAAAGTTGACAAATATAGAGCCAAAACTGATTTTTAAAGCTGGGTTTTATCTCATCTCCCTATGAGCAAATCAAATTCCTTCCCTTGGTTTGCTGCTCGGGCATGCCATGCAGCTACCGATTAGCGAAGAAATTAGGTCATTATTTCCAAACTTGAAAAATGAGATACAGATCAGCAGTCACCACAATGGTGCTTTTCTCTACAGAGAAAAAATAATAAAAAATAAGATACTTTTATTATAATAGTACTATTATATTTATATCAACAATACAATAGGCAAAGATTTAAATACACTCCATAACTGTGAAACAAAAAGTATTTTCTGACACTACAGAGTAAGATTATCGAGATCGAAATTTGTTCATAAGCCCGACTAATTGCACGATGTATTTGTAATCAACTCGAACTCTGTGTTACCAAACTCAAGAGATGTTCCAGAGTGGTAGCTTTGTCGACCCTTCATCATAGGTGTGCTTGTGACAATTACATAACAATTCATCTAAAAACCTTCTCTGCACCACAAGTCAGCCAAGTAAACTTTTCAGTCTCATTCGATGCTATTAATTTATCAATGATAATTTATTAGAAATGCAATCACTACCAGTAATATAATCTTATTAAAAACATAAAGAAGTTACCATTAAAATTATCATCAAGGATTAACTGTCTTATAGTATAAATGTGTCATTCTCTCTAACTCTTTTGAAAACACTAGATCAGGTGGTCTGACCAAACCCAAGACTTGTTTGCCACTACTAGAACCAAGATGAAAGCCAATAGCATTCAATCGTGCCTTGAAGTCTTTACCACCATGTCTCACTGAAGGCCCGGACTCAGACCTGTCAGACTGCTTTGGAAATCTTGGCTGATAGGTTGTTAGAGAATTTTTTGGTGTTGGTAGAGTCAATGGCATCTTTAAGATGACTCTCTTGGGAGACATAGTAGGTTTGGATAGTTTTGAACTTTTTTCTCGACTGGGTATGAAAGCCAAGTTCTCAGAAAGCACTGTTGGTGGCAAAGTCAATGATATGTTAGTACTATTCTTAGGCATAAGATGTAATTGGTTTGATGTGTTTTTAGAAGAGTCTGTAACTTTTGAAAATTCATCATCGGAGTATTTCGATCTAGGTTGACAGTCAGGATTCTTGAGGGCCAGCTGTTTACTAGTTGTTTTTGTACTAGAATTAATTGAAGAAACTACTCTAGGAACATCCAAAGAGGTTGGTTTTGTAAAATCAGCTGTGGTTCTAGTTGTCACAACACAAGAAATATTTTCGCTTTGATCTTCAGATGTAATTCTAGCACTGACTCTGTTTTCTGGCAGTCTCTCCTGAGGTTTTGTTGAGGTCAACAATGATGATGATGTAGTAGCCTTAACAAGATTTGTGGTCATAGCCAAGTTATTGTTGACATTGAGTCCTGTGTCTGGTTTGTTTGTGTTGGTAGCCCCGTTGTATTTATAGTAAATCTTTTTTGTCAGAACTTTTGCTGCTTCTCGAGTTGGAGTTAGTTTCTTTGTGATCTTTGTGAAGTGAAACTTTTCTTTGCTGGATGGCTGCACGACTACCATTTTCTCGTTTACCACTTTGTTCCTGGCTTGTGTTGAAGGCTCACAGTTTTCAAAATTCAACTGCCTGCTAGTTAATGATGAGGTTGGGGAATAGGCCTCAAAGATAATACCACAGCCTTCCTTGGAGTCTTCGATGAGAGGAGAAACCATGGCTTCTATCGGATGTTGGCAATTTTTAATAAGAGGAGAAACAATGAAGTTTGGCTTGACACCAGCCAAACGTGCCTCTTCTTTCTGCATTAAAGATGACGTATGATAAAGAACTGTTTATAATTTCAATAAGGCAAAAATAAAAGCATCAAACCTGAGAACTCTAAACTGAAATTACTTTTAACTATAGTATAATTCTGTTATATCTTACTCGCTTAATTCAAATTTCTGTTTATATAAAAGTTTATTACGACTGCGTAGCCAGCCAAATTTTCCTCTAGAGGACTCAGCACTTGCAAGGGTGGGCCTTTAAAAATTGATGATACTTTTAAATCTACCCTCTTTCGATATTTTACTTTTATCTTTATATTATTAATCAGGTTAATTCCTTATTTAATTCACTAAAACAAAAATGATCTTACTAAAGAGTTTATATACAACTACAAAAAAATTAACATTATCATTAATCATTCCATGTGTCAATAGAGTTGAATGTTCCAGGATTTCTCAGAAAATCTCTGTAAAACACACCAATATCAAGTGTTTTGTAGAATAGCTTTCAAATGACATAAGTGCCAAATTGGCTTTTCTCTTAGATCTCCGATATGATATCATCACTCTTGTAGGCGCACAAAAAATATTTATTGAGGAATTTTTTATGTGAATTTCTATTTTACCATTTTTCTTGAAAAAGTAGCTCAAATAAAATGAAAAGGGACACTAGCTTAGGGTGAGAAAAAGTAATCAGCTGTAACCTGATGTGCCTCAGATTTGATTGATTTGAATGGTAAAAAAATTTGCAAAATGTATGCAGGATTGTAATATTTGCTTTATGAAAACCTAAGCTCGTAGATACCAACACACTAAAATGAATTCTAGTTGAAGTTGCATTAAAAAAATGTTCATTGCCTTGTTGTAACAACACTTCTGATAAATAAGAAAAATGCTGAAAATACAACTTGGTCCTAAATGCTTAGATAACGACAAGGATGTAAATAAACAACAGTAAGTCTTGTGTTAATGTGGGCTAGTCATTTCTGCAAGCCACTTCTCTCTTTCTCTCCATGTGGGCATCCTATTCTTTAACCTCCTAACTTCCTTAACATCTCTCTTTTTTCTTAGTCTCTCTCTTGGTCTCCATGTGGACAAACTGAAAAGCCTATTCTGCTGGTTTTATAACTTTTCAGCATCTCTTTATTTCTTTCTCATGCTGCTTTCTCAGTAGTTCTTTCCCTCGTAATATCGTTCTCAGACAGTTTGTGTCGCTTTGAGACTCCACGACACCCTACATTTTAAAATTGGTTGGGCCCTTTTTGTCCGAATTTGTTTTGATAAGTCAGCATTAAAATTATCTAAAGGCGCATTTACATGAGCAAAGATTCGCTGGCGCCAAATCACAATACAGCGGCATCTTTGCGCCAGTAAGGGTTTACACAAGACAATTTCAATACGCATTTTGTCGGGCTATTTCTGTCAATATTGCGTGCATGGGTGGCTGCCTTTTGCCATGTTTGCTCTAGTTTATTTCACAAAATGTATTAAAAAAACATTTACTATAAATTTCAATTATAAAAAAATTTAACAACTTATTTAGTACTAGCGGGAGCACCCGGCGTTGCCCGGGTTTTTAGAGGTTTTTCTAATGTTTTTCTCTCTCGCTCCCGTTTCCTTCTCTGTGTTCCTGTTCCCGGTCGCTTTTCCGCTCCCGGTTGCTTTCCCGTTCTCGGTCGCTTTCCCTTTCCCGCTCTATCTTTCGCTCTCAGTTGGCTTCCCGTTCCCGTTTTCGCTCATTTATGCATGTATATGTGTGTGTATATATATATGTATATAGTTCCCGCTCACTCACCCGCTCCGCTCATTTTGTGACGGATTTCAAATTTTTTTCACTATATTTTATTCCCCTTGACTCTCAAGGTTGTGTGAAAATTTCATTACGATTGGATGAATGGTGTAGCAATGCATAAAGGACATATATACATACATACATACATACAAACATTCATTTTTATATATATAGATTAAATTAGACATCAATTAAATTTAAAATACACCTTCTCCATAATTTTGAAATTATTTTAGAATTTATATTTTTACAATAAAATAAAAATGTCAATTATTAAAAGTGACTCTAGCTAGGCTATTTTAGGAGAAATATCGAAGAGCGCCCAAGTGATGTTTTAAATAGTAATTATTATAAAAATAAAATACAGTTTCAATAAAAGAATACAACTGTACAAAGTTTTTATGTTTTAAATAATTAAAATATATTAATTATATAAATGATATAAATATATAATATATTAATTATATAAATGATATAAATATATCATTTATTTTTGTCTTGCCGAATAGTCGACCAATCAAATCGTTTATCTAATAAGTAATGTGTCTTGCGCGTATGAATACATTATTCACTGGCGCATTGAAAGTTGAAAGGTAACCAACATTCAAACATCTTGGCTGCCAAGATGTCAATGTCATGTGAGAGCATTTACACCTGCATTTTTTCTAATTTCATACTACATTGACTTTTGGCGCCAGCGAATCTTTGCTCATGTAAACACACCTTAATGCCTTTGAATAGTGTTTGATAAAACTGAAAAATTATTTTGCAATTAAGAGTAGTTTAGATGAAAATACAATACCCATCAAAACATCCTAGGACACAGGAGTTCCAACATTTTGGACCCGTCAAATCAGTCCCGTCTTATTTCGAGAGCCTATGGCAGGGGTCTTTATGCTGAGCCGTTTTGACGAATCATAATGTCGGAGGCCATTTCGATGGTTCATAAAATTATGTAATGCTTTTGAATAATATTTGATCCAACTGAACTACTATTTTTGCAATAAAGAGTAGTATAGATGAAAATATTGCTTTAAAACTACCAAATAAAAATTTTAATTTGATTTTTGCATGAGGGCTCACAACAGTTTGTGGAAAGTCTCTTTAACTACACGGCTGGTTTATTAATTGGTCTGGCTGCATAAAATAAACTCTTATATATTAAAGTAATTTTAATGGTCCTATGAGCTTCGATATAACAAAATTATACTATATTTATTAAAATGAAACTGAATTTATTTCAAAAGCTAAAACTCTTTGCAAGTGCCATTAATCAGATAACGGCTTAAAAAATTATGACATTATTATTTACCTGAGTTGATTGAATGCACTGAGATTGAGATGAGTCAACAGGAACAGCCTCATTCAAAAAGAGAGCGTCACTTTCAATACACATGTTTTTCTGGTTATCACTATGGAAACTAGAATGATTTATGTGATCGAAACTGTTATTTGGAGATTTTTTCTCAATGAGGAATGATTCATTTATGACACCCCTGCTTTTCATTGATCTGCTGGTGGCTGCAATAGGAGATATAAACTCTTCTATCTCTGTATTAGCATTTTTATCTACCAGAGGAACAATTTCATTTGAAGGAAGTTCAACCAAGATCTGATCATTGACTGTAGGAATGAGAGCTGTTGCAGTGTTTTCTTTGTTAGCTTTTTTCTCAAGGCTTGCAAAAACAGCTTCCATGTCTTTCCACTGGGTGTCCTCTCTTAAGAGATCAAAGACTGCAGTTTTCAGATTATGGAAAGGCAATCTGTTTAAGTCTAATGTAGTAGCTCTTCTCTGGCTATGCTTTGACTTTTTTATTGTGTTTTGTTTTGTGCAACTAGCTACACGAGGTCTCGAAAGAGGCTTTGGCTTAGAAACTAAATCATCTGACAGTTTTTTGTTCAGTGTTAAGATATTCATACAATATATTGGTCGTCCGTTATCTTCATTAATAACTTCTGCAATCGGGTTAAATAGGAAATCATTTATGACAAGTTGAATTTCGATTGCGTCTTGCTGAATGTACTTATATATGAAATAGTAAGACGTGAGATAAATTCTACACTTGGTGATATCAATATCCGAATCCAACGAACTGATCATGGACATTTGAAGAGCGTGTTTTTTAAACACCGCGCGTACCTTCATATAATTGTCGGCTATGGTAGCAATGACATCGCTATGGAAAACGCCGCTTTCATTGCGGCATTCGCGAATGTCGTCCAGGAGGTGAACGTAGTTTGGCTTGGTGCATAACTCGAAAGGTTGGGATGATATCAAGTAATTATATAGCCAATACGTCTCAAACATTACTGACCATGTTATTATTTTTTTTTAACTGAAAATGCAGCAAATGAACGAAATATAAAAAACAATAACAACGCCGCATCTGCAAAAGTAAACCGCGATTTAACAGTTCTATAAATAAATCGTAAACAATACATTGGAACAAATTAAATTATAATTTTATTAAAAAAATAAATGCTCAATATTTTATTATCATAATAATAAAATTGATGTTTAGCTTCTTCTGGACGGCGCTCTACTTGTCACGCCACCTGAATCTATAAATCTATATTTATATACAAATGTTTGATTAGTTTATAGTCTCCTCTATACTAGATTTTTAAAACTTAAGTCTAGAATGTAAAGTTTTATTTGAAAATAACCTTTATAGGTCAACAATAACTTATCAATCAATGTGTATTTTTCCAGAGTTTATCCATCAAAAGGGCACTCATTTTTACAGGCTCATGTAATAAAGTTTAACTCACTGATTTCTGTTAACATAGTCCTCTAGGCAGGAAACAGGGATTATACTTCTACTCGGCAGGGAAAAGGAGTTAAACTTAAATTTTTTGCACTGAAGTCTGACTGTCTTAAAACAATAGCTTGTAACCTGCTAATATGTCATTGTTTAGTAGCCTTTATAGGTCAACAATAAGTTTGACAGATTACACTCAAATTTGGTAATTGTATAAAATAAAGTAAAATTTGCTCTTAATTAACCTGTTTTTTGTCAGTGACTGATGTTCAGAAAAAATGGGACAACCTGCGCACACAGTTTCTGAAAGAGCTGAAAAATGCATACCAAAAAGAAAAATCAGGTGCCATGGATTATGTAGTAAAATGGCGTTACTTTCATGCACTCTCGTTCCTTCAGAAAACACAGAATAAACGCAGCACAATCGCTAATTTTCAGGTTGTTTAATCTTCACTATAATTGCATTGGTATTAAGGGATTATTGCAGTTGAGGGTACAAAAGAATATTTATGGACTCTATGCTAAAGCTTTTTATCAACATGCAGCAGTTAAGCTATCAGTTTAGAACACCACTTGTGTGAAACACCTCAGCAGTGCCTATCAAATAATTTTATATGCACCTTATTATTGCCAGTCTCAAAACTGGTACTTATTTCTTTGACCCAAATTATGAATAAAAAGATGCATATTCGACTTTGTGTGAAAGGAGTGCCAACAAAACAAGGGTGTTCAATTTTTGTACACGTTTTTCTGAAATCCTGTGTGTGGGTGATCAGTATTGCCACATGTTTTCCACCAAAAGCTTCCAAACTATAAAATTCCATCTTTACCAGAATTCCATTGTTGTTAAGTGTTAAAACTTGCTTTCGAAACAGTAATTTTTGCCTATTTGCGGTATTGGTGTTGACATGTTGATGCGTTATATACTTTTGGACTATGTTTGCTGTTTGTAGTTAAATAAATGTTTTGATTCATTGCAGTTACCAACATATGACATCAAAGCTGAGCCAGATGCATGTGAAGAAGATGATGATCATAGTCTTTCCACGCAGTCCACTTGCCACGAAACAGATTTTGGCGTCGACAGTAATGATAATACAGACAAAAGCTGGCAAGTTGAAACTCACCCCTACAAAAAAATTTCCAAGAAAAGAAAAATAAAAGAAAGGGGTGGAACCGAATCAGAAAAAACGTTGCAAATCATGGGAAAATACTTTGAAAAAAAAGCAACAACTATGGGAACACACAACACAGTGCAGGAAGAGGATGAAGATGATTTGTTTTCTCGGTTTTTGGTAGTTGAAATGAAGAAAGTCAAAGACCCTAATGTTCAAAGAACCATGAAGCGAAAGCTTATAGACTTGGTGATGGATGCACAGGTTGAGGAAGAAAGAAGAAAATGTAATCAAGAAAACACACAAGCTCCAAAGCAAGGGTATCCTCAGACAGTGCAGTGGGATACGTTGTTTGGAGCTATTCGGCAAAGCATCCAACAAGTTATGATACAAAATAATTCAGTAGAACAAATTCAGCCTGAGCTTTTTCATAGTGAACCACCACCACAGCAGCCACAGTGCTCGCTGAATCTAAGTCTGGGATTGTAAATACCTTGTAAAAAACCAAGTATCTGACTAGTGTAATAATATGCTAGAGAATTTTTTTAGAGCTAAAAACTTTTAGAACAGCTTTTTATTTGAATAAATTTGTGGTAATTGTTTTGCATTCTGGTAAATATGTATTAATTTACGTGTACAATTGCCTACTAGTTATTGAAACTAGTTTTTACAGAACGCCTAATGAAATTTGTATAGCGTTTTCTTACAGCGAAAGCCGTCACGGATACGTTTTAGTGGGTTTATTTCGACCAGAGGTCGTCAGAGGCATGTAGTACTAAAATCAAGGCCGGGTCCGGACAATACCCCAGCCCTACCCACACCGCTACAGACGCTAGTAACGCTGGCGGGATTCAAACCGCCGACTTTCAGGTCTACATGCTAATGCCTTATGGAGTACTGCACGGTCAAATTTTTCACTGCCCGGCCCGTTTTAGACGTGGATCAAAGTTTGATCCTTTTAACTGTCTCTCCTCTTTTATCCAGGCTTGGGACTGGCTCGCAATTAGCGAGGCGAAGTTGCTGCAGTTGTTTTTTTTATAATAGTTTATTGTTCTTTACACCAAGTGTTTTAAGACTGAGTTGGCTGTATGTAGGAAGCACATAAGTACTTCCTGTCGTGGATCAAATTGTGTTCCTTTTAACTGTCCCTCCTCCTTTATCCAGCATTTTTTTATTATAGTTTATTGTCTTTTGCACCATGTGTTTTAAGACGCGAAAACAAAATCAAAATGAAAAAATACTTATTTACACTAAACTATTTTTTTCTCTATATTTACAGTTCTTTATCCGCAGCTGTTTTTTTTTATAATAGTTTATAGTCCTTTACACCAAGTATTTTAAGACTGAAAAAGCTGTATGTAGGAAGCACCTAAGTACTTCCTGTCGTGGATCATAATTTGATTCTTTTAACTTTTCCCTCCTCTTTTCTCCAGGCTTGGGACTGGCTTGCAAATGCAAGGCGGAGTTCCGCAACTGTTTTTTTTTATAATAGTTTATAGTCCTTTACACCAGGTGTTTTAAGACTCTAATGGCTGTATGTAGGAAGCACTTAAGTACTTCCTGTCGTGGATCAGAATTTGATCCTTTTTACTTTTCCCTCCTCCTTTCTCCAGGCTTGCGACTGGTTCGCAATTAGCGAGGCGGAGTTGTCCGCAACTGTTTATTTCTAATTAGCTTATATAGGTCACTAAGTATCGAATCCTTAACGGTGTTGTTTTTTTTACAAAAACATTTTTCTTGATAGATCGTATACCTCGCTAGCTGAGGTTTTCCTTACATTGGCAAGTAAAGGAAAAAAACGAGTTTTTTAACACAAACTTTAATTTCAAATACCCTCGATTTAGAAATACAAAAGATGTTCAAATTAGGTTTGTTTTTGTTTTTTTTAAATTGAATCATGTATTGTCATCCAATATAAAACTATGCTGAAAGTTTTAGCTTCCTAGCTAGTCAAAAAGCTGGTTAAATTTTATTTGCAAGATTTGAGTACAGAGAAAGCCACACACACACACACACACACAAACAGAGATTGTAACCTAAATAAAAGTTTGTAAAAACACTAAAAAGTAGAAAATAAAATATTATTTTAAATTTAACGGGTTTGCCATACATCGAAAAAACTAAAAATTAGAAAATAATTCATTTAATTTTAATTTAACTCGCGTCTCAGTCACTCACAACTGCAGTTGCATACAATACAAATAATAATATTATTTTCACAAGCGCATTAGGGTTTCATTAAACTCGCTAGATAGCAAATGAAAAAAAACTAAAAAGTATAAAATAATTATTAAATAATCACTTAAATTTAACGGACATCTTAGTCGCCTTACTACTACATAGCTATATAAATGATAACATTTATAAATTTCAAAAATGTCGTTTTAAAAAAATCATTTCTGCAACAATATATTTGTCGTCGATTCAACTAAACTTAGAAATTTGACTTAGAAAATTTTCTGAAAGGTAGCAATCTCAGGGGATCTTCGTTGACTTGGAAATGTTAAGTTAGTTGCTCTGTTTCTCTATTGTACTAGTAGGATTTTTTTAATTATATTTGCTATTTTGCTTGTCTGAACGTTTTTATCAGGAAACACGTGCTGGTAAATTGCCTAATTGCGCTATCACGTGTTCTTGTTCATAATACCTATTACATAAGGCAGTGCTGTTCAACCTTTTTGTCGCAATGGGCCACTCAAATAATTTTCAAGGTGCCAAGGGCCGCACATAATATACATAATATAATACAACACATTTTAAACTTTTATTTCATTTTTGCCTTTAGTTTAAAAATTCAAATATCAACTAATTAACTTACTTTATTATACTTTAAATAAAAATCAGAATATGTTTATCAACTTTAAAAATAAGAGTGTGTTTAATGAGCAATTTGACTTTGAATTGAATTTGCTATTTTTTTTCATTTGTGGCTGGTATTGAGTAACAGCTGCTCTCATCAAGTTTTCTAAATGTTCATCAGTCAAAGAGTTTCTCTTTTTTGACTTAAAGTTAATCATTACTAAAAATCCAGTTTCGCATACATAAGTGCTTCTAAACATGGTCAATATTTTCCTGCAACATGTATGTATGTGTGGAAACTGATCTGAAAGAACATACATCATCCAGAACTCAATTGGGGTCGTTTCCTCGTGTTTATTCTTAAGAACCATACTATGCTTGAATTCAATAATTTTGAGCTGAAAAAAAGTATGGCCGCCGAAATTTAGCTTCACCATTAACGCACCCTAGCCTATCTTTATAGGTATTCGATAAATAAAGTACTTTTTTTAAAGTTATTTTAATGTTTAGAATATTAGTTTGATTAAAATTGAATATGGTTTATGGTTTTTGTACAAGGCAATAAAAACTACAAGTGTTATATCAAGATATCCTTGACTAAACTAACCTATTACATAAGGTATTAAACTTGACGTGGTAAATTACTTAAGTGTTTCTTTGCTTAATCCTATTAAAGCGATATTCTCTAACATCTTTTGACTTTAAACGGGTTGGCCAATACATAATTAATCAACAGAAATGGTTAATTCAGTAATTAATGATGATGACGAAACAAAAAAAACTGTTTGTCCACTGATGTTATAACTCAAGAAGGACTAATTTCAACCGCAACGCTCGTCGATTTGTTGAAAGAAGTCGATTTAGTTGAAAAACTGGGCACAAAAAGGTCAATATCATCACTCTTCAAGTTGATTAACATGACAATAGAGGTAATATCGAGTCAAGAAAACAAAATAAAGCTTTTGGAAAAAACGTTAGAAGGCCAAAATAAACAAATTGGAGTTGTTCAAGAAAAGCTAGATGGTCCAAATATTTTGCTCAAATCGAATAACGGTACTCCATCATATGTAGCGATTGCAACAAAAAGGCTGTCTGTTACTGGTAGAGTGGTGAACGAGATGTCAAAGCTGGAAACCAAAAAAAGCAACAATATCATCAGAGGCATCAAAGAATCAAACAAACCTGACCGAAAAGAAAGAATGGAGGAAGACATGGCTGTTATTGTAAAGGTTTTGGAGATTAAGGATATTGGTTTAGATAAAAACCAAATTAAACCAATGATTGAATACTCTACAAGACTTGGAAAAAATAATCCTAATTTTGATCATAGACCAATATTAGTAAAACTCAAAAACAGGTCACTAAGAGAAAAACTGTTGGAAGCAAAGGGTAACTCCAAATTGAGAGAATACAACGTTACCAATGGAACAAAATATAGAGTGGAACCATACCTCACAGTTGAGCAAAGGCAATTTTATAACAAAATGTGGGAAGAAGCCAACAGTAAATCAGCCCAGGAAATCGATGGTCCTATGGACAACCCAATTTTTAAAAAAATAGAAAGAAGAAAAAACAAATCAAGCCAAATCCATCAGTTAGTAATCTGAGTAGAACAATTTCTGCCAAAATTGATTGTATGATAAACGAGTATGACGAAGCTGGTTCGAGTGGTATGTGTGGACATTCTGGGAGTGGCGTGCCCAACAAACTAAACATAATGACATGGGCATTAACTAATATTAGAAGTCTGTGCAACAAACTTGCTGAATTTAATGATTTTATGGATAAAGTTCATCCACATATTTTTTGTGTTACTGAAACATGGCTCTGTTCTGATATGTTAGATAGTTCTGTCAGCCCTCCTGGTTATAGTGTTGTACGTCGAGATAAACCAACAAAAGGCGGTGGAGCTGCTTTATTTATAGAAAACGGTTTTCATTATGTCATTGTGACAATTCCAAAGGGTTTTGAAACCATTGAAGTAGTATGTATTGACTTGATATGGCAGGACTCTTCTTGCAGAGTTATTGGGTACTACCGACCTGGCGGTTCTGATGCTACTGCAACTGATTATTTTCTAACTAGCACTAAATGCTAATTCTCTTTATGCTCTAATAACAAATTAGTTGTACTCCTTGGTGATTTCAATCTGCCTGATGTTGATTGGAACCACTACCATGTCCCAGACAACATAACTTACAAATCTTTTAAAGATTTTGTCAATAATAATAATTTTTAACAGTTTGTAGACTTCCTAACTCGTGAATCAAATATTCTCTTGTACTATCTAACTCCAATACTTTTATTTTACAATGGTGTGCAAATGTTTGTTCTTCTCACTTCCATATCGACCATAAAAACTTGAAGCGTCCAATACCCAAAGTACATAAGAAGTATGCAAAAAAAGCACGTTTGTGGAAACAATGGAAAACCAGCTTATGTCACACCGATAAAGCAAAATATACAATGACTGCTAAACAATGTTCCACTGAAATTAAAGCTCATCACGCTAAGAAAGAAAAAGAAATGATCCAAAAAATAATTTAGGCAGCTTTTATAACTTTATTAACAAAAGACTTAGTACACACAGCCAAATTTCTGCTCTGCGTCTGCCTGACGGTTCCATCACTAACTCTCCTCAACAAATAGCATCTGTTTTTAATGATTTCTTTGCTACAGTGTTCACTTGTGACAATGGAAGCAGCCCAGCACTCAGCTCTAAAATTTCCGCTGACAATGTGGCACCACTTTCGACTATAGATTTCAGCCCGGCCATAGTTTTAAACGCTCTCAAGAAACTAAAACCTAGCACTTCTTCCGGTCCTGATGGTTTACCCAATTTGTTACTAAAGCGTTGCGCCAATTCATTAGCTTTACCACTAAGTATAATATTTGAATGCTCTTTTAAATCTGGAGTCCTACCGCAGTGCTGGAAAAAAGCCTATGTTTTGCCTATTCATAAAAAAGGTTCTTCAACTGATCCAAACAACTATAGGCCAATCTCACTTACCTCAACTTTCTGTAGAGTTATGGAACGAATAGTCAATAGCAAAATTATCGATTTTTTGATTAGTAACTCTTTTATTTTTAAACATCAACATGGCTTTATCAGAAAGAGATCATGCACGACGAGCATACTTGAATGCTTACATGATTGGACTTCCAACCTTCAGGCCAGAGCTGTGACGGATGTTATATACTTTGATTTCCGTAAAGCTTTTGACTCAGTCTCACACGCTAAGCTTTTAACTAAACTAGAAGCCTATAGTCTTGCTGGCAACCTTTTTAACTGGGTCAAAAACTTCCTGACTGGTCAGAGTCAATGTGTAAAGCTATACAACAATGTATCTCCAGAAAAACCTGTAACAAGTGGTGTTCCTCAAGGCAGTGTTCTAAGCCCTACTCTATTTTTGCTTTTTATCAATGACGTTGTTGATAATTTTGATAATCTGAATGTTACTGCAAAACTAAATGCTGATGATATCAAGATTTACTCCTGCCGTTCAACAACCGAACCCAATAACGACTTAAGCAGTGCTATCTCGAGACTAGTAGAGTGGAGTACAAAGTGGCAGTTCAACATCTCAGCCGATAAATGCTTCGTTTTTCAAATCGCTAATAACAAAAATGCGATGGTAACTTCATACTCTATTAACAACAATAATCTCAAGGTTGTTGACTATATTAGGGATTTAGGCATTGTAGTTGATAGTAAGCTACGGTTTGATAAGCACATTTCAACAATAATTCATAGAGCCCAAGCAAGAACTCGTTTAATTTTAAGATGCTTCCACTCTCGCGACAAGCAGCTTATGAAAACGGCTTTTTGTGTATACGTCTGACCGTTATTGGAATTTTGCAGCGAAGCCTGGTCGCCTCATCTAAAATAATTGTGTGAAGACATAGAAAAAGTCCAGCGATCTTTCACTAAAAGACTGGAAGGTCTCAGAAACGTCTCCTACGTGAATAGACTGAAAGTTCTCAACCTGCAGTCATTGAAGCAACGCCGTCTTGAAATTGATCTGTCGCTGTGCTATAAAATTATGCACCAGCTTGTCGACACCCTACTGACCAAGGAACTGATAGAATCTTCAAGCCACCGTACAAGAGGCCATCCCTACAAGCTTTACAAAATTCCATCCTCGTCTGACTGGGTCAAGTATTTCTTCACCAACAGAATAGTGGAAGCTTGGAACAACTTGGCTCCTAGTGTTGTGACGACCAAGTCTTCAGAAGCTTTCAAAACCCGCTTAAAAGAACATCTCGCTTCGTCTTCAATCGGTTCCTAACTTTTTTAGTTATTTTGCAATTTAAGTTTTTTTTCTTATTTTGTTTTTTTTAATGTTTTTGATAGTATTAGTGGCACTATGTGTCCTTCTGTCTTTTTTCACAAAAATAAATAAATAAATAAACAAATGAAAAGCAGGATAACCTTGAAAAATAAGGAATTTGTGGAAAACCCTGGTTTTTTACGGCCTACTTGTTCATCCTTAGTTTTTTTGTCGTTTGAAAAATTTGCGCTAACTCATCGACTCTGGACTCTGGAAAGACTTACTATGATATGACTATTTGCTCTTGTAAAAAACCATTCCCAGCTTCAGGCTATAGAGAAGGTTTGTCCCGTTCAATCACTTTTTTGTGAAAAAAGGTATGACGTACCCCTTCCCTGGTCATCAGCTATTTTAGGAGAGAAAAGTTTATACAATTTTGGAGACATTTTGCAAAAAGCATATTCGATTACCCCCTTGCCCCCGCTCGTCACCTTTTTTAGAAAAAAAATTCAGATGACTTCATATTTAATGAAGCACTTAGGTGTAGGAAATAGTAGCCTTTTCAGATTATAACAAAAAATCCTTAACACTTGGGTAAAATGAGCTGAAAATTTGGAAAAAGCGGACTAGAAATTCGAGAAAAAGTTTAAACAATTTTGAGAAATAGGTATAAATTTTTTAACAAATATTTCTCAAATATTTAAAAATTTTCTTTTTTTCTGTCATCACCTTTTGGGAAAAAAATTATGAAGTTTTTAGATTTTTTTTAAAAATCTTTAAAACTGTCTACGACCAGTGGCGGATCCAGAAATTCCTGGTGGGAGATAAAAATGCTACACTTCCACAAAATTATACACTTTTTTCTCCCAATCCTCCCAAAGTTATTTTGCAAAAAATTTCAAAGACTCACAATTTTTTTCTCTCAAAAAATCTGATGACCGGGGAATTAGTCGTAGGCATTTTTCAATATTTTTTTTTCAAAAAATAATTTTTTCCTCCAAACAGCTGATGATAGGAGGTAGTCATAGGTATTTTTAACAATTTAAATTTCAACTGTGGTTATTTTCCAACCAAAATTCTATACATCTAATGCTAAACTAGAGAGTGACACGGGGACAACATTTCTTCCCCATCCCCACCCCGCAAAGAAAACTATCTTCCCGTTCCCTCACTGTCCCCTCGCCCCATGTCCCCATCCCCATTCCATCCCCTCAATATCTGTTCCCATCCCCGCAGCTATCATTCCCAAACCCTCATTGTCCCCGCATTTTAAATTTATTTTGTTGCTGGAAACAGAATATACTTTTTACAGCACTTTTTGTGTGCTTTTAGTCCGCTGGTGCCATCTCGCGATTTCCATTTCAGTAGCAAGTCACAATGAATGCATTGAACCACTGATGTAAATGCGTCATCAATAAAAACTTTTAAAAACTTGGCCAAACATCACTAGTGCCATGACATTTGTCGAATCGCAAGCGTTCACTTTTAATTGAAATTTCGATGTCGCATTTTCCCATTTCCATGTTATTTAAAACTACAAGCGAAAATGTACTATTGAAATTAAACCGATTCAAGACCAAGACATTCAACCGAAATGGAATACAAAAAGATAGTCCGGTAGAATTAGCTAAACAAAGTACAAAAAAAATAAAAAAAAATTTTGATTTTTTAAAAATTAGTTTAAAACTTCATTACCGTTCCCGCGGAATTACCGTCAACATTTTCCCCATTACCGCAATTTTTTCCCCCATTTTTCCCCGTAACCGCGCGGTAATGGTGAAATTATTGAAATTTGTTCCCGTTACCGCGGTTATACCGCGGTAACCGCAGAATTTACCGCGGTCGGTATTACCGTGTCACTCTTTATGCTAAACTAAACTTTTCTTTTAAAAATGGCTGAAGGAGTTATTCTTAGGTACTTTTCCATTTTTTCCAAAAAAAAATTTTTTCTTTAGAAATCGCTGATGACCGGGAGAAGTATTCGTAGGTACTTTCCTCAAATTTTGGAAATATAGTTGTAGGCAGGGGCGCCCAAAGGGGAGGTTAGGAGGCAAATGCTTCCTCGCAAAGCTAGGGGAATTCCCCCCGAGCTTTAGTTTTACGGTTAAAAAAGTTTCAGATGTGTTGCAGATTTAAGCAACAGAACCTATTATTATTATTATTATTATTATTATTATTATTATTATTATTATTATTATTATTATTATTATTATTATTATTATTATTATTATTATTATTATTATTATTATTATTATTATTATTATTATTATTATTATTATTATTATTATTATTATTATTATTATTATTATTATTATTATTATTATTATTATTATTATTATTATTATTATTATTATTATTATTATTATTATTATTATTATTATTATTATTATTATTATTATTATTATTATTATTATTATTATTATTATTATTATTATTATTATTATTATTATTATTATTATTATTATTATTATTATTATTATTATTATTATTATTATTATTATTATTATTATTATTATTATTATTATTATTATTATTATTATTATTATTATTATTATTATTATTATTATTATTATTATATTATTATTATTATTTTATTATTATTATTATTTATGCAGCAATTGCCGTTGTTTAAACCTCAGACTCTCTTTAGTGATAATTCTATAAACAGTTCTGACATTGAAATGATTTGCCAACTCTATGGAGCTGATGCCAATGCAGTCGCAGCTGAACTGTCAGGCTTCAAAACAACGTTCTGTCTTTTGTCTCAAAATAGCACTACTACTAATACTGATGATCTCGTACAAAAAAGTTGCGATGATGAAGGGCAATCTAATAATGAAGAAAACCACATTGAAGATGCTGATGTTAAGTCTGACATTGGCAACAAGGATGTCATCATGACAGAAAATGATGCAAAGCTGAACGAAGAGTGGCAGTGGCAACGATATGCATTAATGAAACCATTGCAATTGCTTTCTGAATTATCTGGCTTTCCAAATTCGTACAGTCTGCAAAGCATCTTTGCTTGTCTTGAAGTTTCCAATGTCTCAGCTGAAAGGGCTTTAAGTAAACTGAAGATCATCAAAAATTTACTTCGATCATCAATTTCAGATGATTATTTGTCAGCCCTCATGATAATATCATCAGAAAAAGACTTGCTTGTACAATTAAGAAATGATGACATTATTTCCCGTGTTGCTTGTGCTAGTCCCAAAAATGCCTAATTTTATTCATAGTGAAGTAATTTTTTAAATAAATATTGGAAAAGCTTATAATTTTACTGGTATTTGGATGTGGCCATTTTGTCAATTTGCAGGTAATTTTTAGAAGTATGCACAGGGCGCAACTAAAAGAGGCAGAGGGGCCCAAACCCCCCATACAAAATCGGAGGATCCTGCTATTTTTCCAAACTTGATGAGTTATTTTTTTTTGGGGGGGAGGGTGATACATTTATTCATAAACTAATTTTTTGCAGTTGCTTTAACTGGTTTGAGACTGAGTTTGACTATCTTCAGTTTGCAGTCTTTATTTTCTATCATTAATAAATTCTTAAAGATGCCAAAAAAAGACTGCAGACTGAAGATAGTCAAAAAAATTTTTCGCTTACGGCGGACTTTCTTGCTTTTTTAATTTTTAGCAAGCCCCCCAGGCCTAATCGGAGGGCCCTGCAATTATTCCAAATATGAGCAGTTTTTCTTTAGATGGGGGTGCTACATTTATTTATAAACTTATTTTTTTTACAATTGCTTTAACTGGTTTGAGACTGAGTGTGCAGTCTTTTTTTTCTTTCTTTAATAAATTATTAAAGATACCAAAAAAAGACTGCAGACTAAAGATAGTCAAAAAAATTTTCGCCTGCGGCGGGCTTTTCAACTTTTTCACATTTGAGCCCCCAGCATTTTCTGCTGGATGCGCCCCTGAGTATGCACGCTTAATATCTATTTTTAGTTTAAACATACATTCAGGACCAAGAGAAGACGGGGTAAAAAAGAGAGGGGGGATAAAAAGAGAGGGGGAATCTGCCTCCAGCAGCCAGGGGTGTGGGCGCCCCTGGTCGTAGGTACTTTTGTCTAAACTTCGTAGCAACTTTTCTGCCACTTCAAATGATGCCCTGGTCTACGACTACTCCTCACGTTCTTTTCGACAATCATAGGCGTGAAGCCTGGGGGAAAAGGAGGGGAAATGTTCCCCACCATTTCGTCGCGTCGCTAATTTTTGAGCAAGCTGAAGTACTTATTAAAGGCTTTATAGTAAAGCCCACCAATATTTTTATATGTTGTTATTTTAGATTCAATATATGGTTTTTTTGGAACTTTATTAAATACAACTGAAATAAAATGATGGATCATCCCCTTCTGCAACCATCCCCACAAGTTTACATTTCTATCCCCATCCATCCCCGCAGTTCTTTATCCTCATCCATCCCCGCAGTTTTTTATTCCCATCCATCCCCGCACTATTTTATCCCTATTTTCAGTTAATCCTGCAGTCCTGCAGTATGTCAGTTCACCCTAATTACAAATAGAGATAGATATATAAAATTACAATAACACCGTAACAAGACAAAATTCTTTGTTTTATTAAAGTCGACAAATAAATAAAAATATATTAATTCTGTTGGGTTCTAAGATTATGAACACAATCTACCAATGGAGAGTGTTATAACTGAAAATTTGCTAGCTCAGCTAGCTGCAAGTAGGTTACAATCAAAATATTTCTGGCCACACGAGAAAATTTTGGCTATTTATTACGCAAGTAGCGTTCCGGAGTCATTCCTCGTAAATGTATATATATATATATATATATATATATATATATATATATATATATATATATATAATATATATTACTTAATTTGAAGTAATCTCGTTTTCGTTTTACTTTTGCACTCTAATGGAATTTAATTTAATTTGTTTCGAACTCTAATTTAATTTAATTTAACTTGTTTTGATTCGTCTTGCTTCCGTTTCTTATTTTACGCTGACTTTTAATTTATTACTTTGGGCTCTGAAGATGGAAAAGGATTTCCAAAACTGCAGTAAGCCAAATAAAACATCTGAAACAAGTCTCACGTCTTTGAATTACCGCAAAATCGAGGGCACCATATAAAAAAATTGATAAACGCCAAGTGGACCATAGTTTTCAACGGAGTGTGCTTAAAAGAAAATATTACGCCAAACTACGCTCGAAAAATATATATATATATATATATATATATATATATA
The DNA here is from genome assembly GCA_963978895.1 of Erpobdella octoculata. NCBI lineage: Eukaryota > Metazoa > Annelida > Clitellata > Hirudinida > Erpobdellidae > Erpobdella > Erpobdella octoculata. The sequence continues at coordinate 40,800,050 of OZ022238.1, read as the reverse complement.
TATATATATATATATATATATATATATATATATATATATATATATATATATATATATATATATATATATATATATATATATATATATATATATATATATATATATATATATATATATATATAATGTGGGTATTTCCGCAGCGCTTCACCCCATTTCCGCGGAATTACCTCAAAACCCGCGGTATTCCCGCACCAGAAGGAGTAAAATAAGCTACTGTTGAGCATTATAGGTTTCAAAAGAAGCATCTCTCAAAAGAAACCTTTTGCTTTTTCAAATCAAATATTAGATAACTAATGTAATAATTCTCAAAACTCTGAAAGACGAACATCAATAATTTTGAATTAAGATTCTTGAGATGGCTTCTATTGATTGATGGTTTCTAAGCTTGAACAAATTACTATTATAGGACTTAGGTATATAACTATCACACAATATGGCAGTCACCTGTCCTAGCACAAAAAGATGGTCATGTCGTGATTGAAAATTACTTGTGTTTTTCGGACAGAAGTCCGTCTTGCGTACCCACAGCACAAACTTCCTAATGTCGACTATCGATCATTTTTAAATTTATTTAAAAACAAGTGAAAGTTAAAAAATACTTTTTAAACAATGCTCTCAAACTTACCGGGGGGGCGGTAGTCATGCTCGTAGGTACTTTTTCCAAAAACTTTCTCAAACTTCCTCTATATTTATTTTCCGAAAATAACTATTTTGGAAACATTTTAAATATTTGGAGGGGCCAATGGCTCCTCTCCAAATTATAAAAAAAATTTTATTTTAAAAAAATAGGAAATCCTTGGGAAGCATCCCTGTCCTCCAAATTCAAATGACGCTCCTGGTATCATGTATTGTTTTCATTCCAAACATTTTCTAAAACTTTCATTTCTATTTTTTGAAAAATTCTTGGGAGGTTCTGCTCTCTCTCCATATGACCCCCTAGATTTGTGCATTGTTTTAAAAATAAATTGGAAAAAGGTACAAAAATCGATTAAAAGAATTTTGGAAAATCCTTGAGGGGTTCCCTGTCACTCCCCACCTAAATGACGCTCCTGGATTCGTGTAATACAATTTTGAAGACAATAGATCAATTGGAAATGGTCGCAAAATTGATTACAAGTTTTTCTTACAAACAAACAAACAAACAAACATCAGATGAAGTTAATAGGCTACGACTACCTCCTTCCTCGTTCATAGCTCAGTGACAATTTCAAGCAACATATTGATTGTGGAAACTTTGTCAATTCTGGTAAAAGGTACGCTCCATGAAGATTTGGAGCAAGCACTTCACATAAAGACACAAAATGTAAACTTTATTTTGTTCTAAAAATACTCTCAGTTGTAGCGTAGTCAGGGGTTTTTATTTTCCATAGATAAGCAGGCTAAATTCCCACCCAAAATTTCGATCTCCATCTTTCCCCGTGTCTACTAGTATCGTCTACGTAGATTCGATTTTTTTACTTTCTAGAAAAAAGGAAATAATCTAAAAAATGCATAAAATAGTTTATACTTATTAAATATGTTTTAAGGGAATGACCAGTTTTCTATATTACATAACTGTTTTAATACAAGAACTATTTACTAATCTAATCTGTCAAGAGAGACGAGAGACTTATCTTAAACTAGCAAACTGTCCACACACAAAATCTCTAATAATGATAATTTAATTCGTTCCTTATCGACTTTTACTCAGACTTGATCCACTATGACTTTTATAATCAGCATCGTCACTATATAGAATTATGGCTGACACGGACCTAGGTAACTACAAAGGAGGTCAGTGCGATAAAATAAAATGCGTTTATTTTGAGGATGGAAGAGCCACATGATATATTACAACCACTGGGCAATCAGTCCGAATCATTAATGTGCTTGGTTCGGACAGGCTTCAGAGAGTGAAAGATCACGCGTGGGTTAAAGGTCAGACGTCACGGGGTCACACAATGCATGAGCTGACTCGAGACCACCGCATCAAACTTTGAACAGAGCCCCGTTTTGTATTGGTTTCAAACGAAATTTATTTCGGAAATATTCAGAAAGGTTTCTAATTGGTCCCCGTTTCGGTAGTAGTGTCGGATGCTCTGCTCGGGTTTATAATTGAAGCCATACGTAGGTAGATAATGTGGATGGGGTGTAGCATGTTGACACACGTGACAATGTGATGAGAGATGCTTATGTGTGTGGGCTTGCCTCGTGACATGACAGTGACCGCACAGAAAATGGCTTGTTGAAATGTTTCCTAGGAACTAGTTCGAACAAGCTAGAAATTATTTTAAAAAAAACTAATGAGATCCAATATAATAATAAAAATTGAATAATCTTGAAAACTTAGCGAAAATAAAATTGATAAAACATTATAATTCCAATATAAGCCTAAGTAGCTTATCAATAAATCATCTAAAATACAAAGATGGTTAATGGTTGTTAAAATAAAAAAAGTTTTGATAATTTGTTTGTTCGACAATGACCTCAAGCAGAATACGGATTTTTCATTTATTCTTATTTGTTTATTTATTTTTTCATCTCAAAAGACGTGTTTCCTTCATTCACTCACCACGTGATGACAACAAAACAAATCTCTTGTCTGAAACGAATTAAAAAAAACTCAGAATCTTCATGAACAAGTGTTTCTGGAATGATGATGAATAAGTAGGTGTTTAATGTTTCATTCAATCGTGGAGATAAATACAAATATTGTCTAACATGCGAATTTTTAATATAAAATAAATCAACAATCACCTTAGAATCGGCCGATATCTATATTTCTTTAAACGGGCTAGTCCGATAAGTTGGCATTCTTTTTTTTATATGTGAAAGGTCAAATTGAATATACTGTAAGATATTGATGGGCCTAGATGGGCCCAGATCCAGCCATTCAACATCGAGTTTACAACGCAACGTGTCCACAACGCTTGGAAATGAAAATTATCTGAATGACCACTAGCACTGGAGCGTGGTTGAAAGAGCAATCCGAGGTCGGAAAAACTTGAACTTTGATAATTTACCAGCCCCAAGGTCGCAGCATCTTCACCTCAAATAACTCCGCGCTACTTCCATCAATCAATCAGTGTCGGCGCGCAATTAGATATCGTCCAATCGGACGTCAGCGCTTTCTTTCGGGGCGGACTTAACGATGATCTACTCCACCCACAGGCTAAAGGTGATAGCCTATTGAGACTGTGTAACCAAGCCGACGTCGGATGTAATTAGTTAGGGTCAAAGTGTATTAGCCATAACTTTTATGTTGGCTTGATCCTTTTATATTTGCTGCTGAAATAACAAGCCCATTCAAGTCTGTGGGTCAAAATGAAAAGTTTGTAGGATTCTACGCTCATAGAATTGTTTGAAAATTCATTTTTTCTAAATAAAAATTCTTGGTTGACTTTAATAGATATATATACGTTGATGGTTGAATAAGAAAAAAATCACACAAAGATTTGTTCTGAACTTGTACGTTGTGGTGGAGTAACGACCTGTAAAAAGATGAATTATTATGGAACCGAGCGAGAGAAAAAGTACAAAGTTCATGACCCCAGTTTCTATCGGAACCAACAACAACAACACCACAGCGACAAACATCAGCAACAACAACACCTGCATTACAACGACGGCCAACGACGACGGCAAACCTCAAGATCAGCCTCTGGTCGAGTGCATCGTGTGCGGGGACAAAAGCTCCGGAAAACACTACGGACAGTTTACTTGCGAAGGCTGCAAAAGCTTTTTTAAAAGATCTGTCAGAAGGAATTTGACGTACACTTGCAGGAGCAATAGAAACTGTCCTATCGACCAACACCATCGCAATCAGTGTCAGTACTGTCGCTTCAAGAAGTGCATCAAAGTCGGCATGAAAAAGGAAGGTCGGCAAGTTTAATTGTTTGTTTCCAGAAATATTTGCAGCAATTCATTTGCTTTTGTTTGCTTCCTGTTTTTTAAAACTAAAAATCTTATTTTTATTAATTTATTAGTTTTTTTTCATAATTAAGTTGCGAACGTTTTTTGCAGCCGTTCAAAGAGGAAGGATACCTCCTCCTCACAATACATCCGCCTCGTTCCCGGGTCACCAACAAACTCACGCATACCACCACCACCATCACCACCACCAAATGTTGGCTTACGGCAACACCGGTGGTAACCTCCTCTGCAATACCTCGTGCATGGCCACGTCCAACGACGTCAACCCCAACTCGCTTACGGTTCCGAACGCCGTTCACTCAAACACAGGCTACCTCTCAAGTTTTGTTTCGTTACTTCTCAGGGCAGAACCGTACCAGACGCCACTCATCCCTCTCAACCGATTCAGTAATTCCTCGACTCCACTGCAGCACCATAATTCTCATCAATACCCCCAATCTCCGTACTTGACACCACAGTCTCATCACCTTCATCAGCCATCGAACGCCAGCAGTAACAACAATAATCTTATGGGTATTGAAAACATCTGCGAAATGGCAGCAAGACTTTTGTTTAGCGCAGTGGAATGGGCTCGGAACATTCCTTTCTTTCCAGATCTCCAAGTCTCTGACCAGGTTGCATTGCTCAGACTGGGTTGGAGTGAACTGTTTGTATTGAATGCCGCTCAGTGCTCCATGCCGCTCCACGCTGCTCCCCTTCTTGCGGCAGCTGGACTGCACGCCAGTCCAATGGCGGCTGACCGCGTCGTTGCCTTCATGGATCACATAAGACTCTTCCAGGAGCAAGTTGAAAAGTTGAAATATCTCCAGGTTGACTCAGCCGAGTACAGCTGTTTAAAAGCTCTCGTTTTATTCAGTTCAGGTCAGCTAATATACAAATTATTTTTAATTATTTTATTATACGAGCTAAGTTATTAAGGGTCCAATAATTTTGTGTATATATATATATAAGGGATGTGCGGGTAGGAATAGATATCAGAATGGAGAAGGTTCACTACTAACACGACATGACATGACACACACGTCACAACACAAGCGGGTCTCCACATAACTTTGAACTAACGCACTATTAATATCGGCACGTGCTCTCGGAATTTTTTTAATTGGTGGAAGTTGAACCACGCGCAACCCACATGCATACAAATATAAAAAAATCACATAATTAATTTTTAATATAATCGCAATTGATTATTTAAGTGAAAATGAATTCCAGTTAAAAATTGATTCTTGGGTTATTTAAAACTCGGACGTATTGTTGCAGAGGGCAGATGTGTCTTGTTGTTAAGGAAGAAGTAGGATATAAATCAGGAAGGACATCATGTTATTGCATGCATGGTCAGTTGAGCGCATATCTGAAACAATTGTACCGCCTGCAAATGCGGTTGTGCCGAGTGTGTGTTGATGCTGTAAAACGGCTTATTGGTGAAGGAAATTTGCGTATTGGCAGTTTAATTATGCGTATTAACGTTGTAAAGCTGTGTTGACTGTAACTGAAAAATGGTTGATGGATTTGATAGCATAAAGTTATACATTAATGCTCTACAATTCTGTACTATGGCTAGAAAATTCTATCAATGGTGTTGTGTTCTGTACTGGTTTAAAAACACTTTTTAACAATTAATTGTAGCGAGAAAAGAATGTTTTATATTAAAATACTAGCTGACCCAGCAAACGCTGTTTTCCTTAATAAATTATATTGGTTTTCTTATTAAAAGTTCAATGTACAAAATTATGACAATTTAAAAAAAATCAATATATATATATATACATACATATATATATATATATATATATATATATATATATATATATATATATATATATATATATATATATATATATATATATATATATATATATATATATATATATATATATAATGTGTATTCAAATAAATTTTTTTTCATCTAATTAGCAGTTTTATCAAACTTTAGTTTGTTCTTTAATTTCATGTTAAAAAAGCAAATTGGTAAACTGAAATTCTGTGAGACGATATGTTTTTCAATGGCAACATCACCAACATTTAAGACAAAAGCGGATACAGGGGGAGTCATGGGAACCAGGAGAGCCTTTCTTCCGTTGTAAAAATATTCATGTAATTTAATCATTTACAGGCAATAATTTTGTCCAGAAGCTTAGGCCTTGTAATTTGCCAAAAGTACAAAATAACAGTTGTCATAACGTCCTTTCATCTTGCATTTTTAGTTTGTTTTATATCTTATATATTGATTTTTGAAATCGCCTCACTTGAAGTCTATTTAAGTTTTAGAAAAAAATTATTTTGTTTTATTTGTTTATAGCTTTTGTTATTTAACTTCTACAGAATAAGTAAAACATGTTAATTATCTTAAGTTTATTGATATTCTGTTAAAGCATTTTATGAATCATTCAGTAGTATTACTATTATGATTATGGTTAGAAAGTTAGAAGTATTTACTCACCCTCTATATTTGTTGTTTGTACAAATAATTTATTTTTATAATGACTTTATCATGACTTTATTATAACGTAACATGTATTTACAAAAAAGTCAATTAACTTGACTAACTGAATGAACCTATGATTTTTTCGGAGATTTTGGAAAAATATTTTTCGAGGAGGATTTTGGAAATAAAATCTTTTTTAGTTACTTAATACAAATAACAAACATCGAACAACAAAAGTCTTAAAGCAGTTAAATCAAGTTTGAGTTGAAAATGCCGAACATTTTTTTTAAATTCAAAAATTTATATAAAATATAAAAACACATTGTGTGTTATTTAGACCAATAAATAATTTTTAAACAAAATTGTCTGAATTTTTGGGTTTTCAGCCATTTCGTCCAAACTAGAGTCCACTATCTATTGGATTGTTCGTGTGAAATATCTATACAAAAACAAAAGGGTTAAATATAATTAACATGGTTTAGAGAGGTTCAGAAGACTGAAGCCTGTGTGAGACTCACCACAACAATAAGAGACAGTCGTTTATGGTGCGTGAGTGCGTGCATCCCCACATTCCAACGGACGCTGGTAACGCCAGTGAGATTCGAACCGCCAACCATTAGGCCAACAGGCGAAGGGTTTACCACAATACCACCAGAGCCCTTAAAATCAATTAATTTGATTCTGATAAACAACTTTTAAAAAGTTTTTTTCGACAATTTTTTCATGAAAACCCCAAACATTTTCCATGCAAGTAATAGTAGGCATGAACTACAACATATATAATGGATGGTTAACAAGTGAAACAAAAACAAAGTTTTTTAAAAACACTTTTATATTTTTACTACATAAACAACAAACATATTAGCATAGACAATAAATAGTTCGACAAAAATATCAGAAATAATTATTTAATTAAATTTTGTTCAATCGATTCGAAAATTTGATAGAATGCATTGTTAATCAGTATGGAGGTATGTTTAAATTTTAAAGTCTCTAGCTCATCGGGAAGTTAGTTTAAAACCGGTTGGAAAATTTGACGACAGACAGACAGACAGAGAAATCAAGTTAAGTAAAAGTGTGTAAAACATTTTTATATAATCGATTGTGTAGGCCACATTCGGTTACATAAACAACGAGCATATTAGCATAGACAATAAATAGTTCGACGAAAATATCACAAATAATTATTTAATTTAAATTTTGTCCAATTGATCCGAAAATTTGATAGAATGCATTGTTAATCAGTTTGGAGATATGTTTAAATTTTTAAGTCTCTAGCTCATTGGGAAGTTAGTTTTAAATCGATTGCAAAATTTGACGACAGATAGACAGACAGACAGACAGAGAAGTCAAGTTAAGTAAAGTGTGTAAAAAATATGTTTACATCAATATTTCTGTGTTATCACCAGTAAAACCAGTATATAAATATATTTTCTTGTAAGACGACATTTTTTTAAATTTATATATGCAAAAATTTTATAGTTGTGTTTGATTTGTGTTTCTTTCAAAACATAGATAATTATTATTTTTAAATAGATAGAAATACTCTTTTTAGAAAATTTTTAAACTTTAATAACATGCTTTGTCATGAGAAGTGAGCCTATCTTTCAAATTTTAGCTCAATTGGATGACGCGAAGTTAGTTAATTTTAGTTTTTAATATTTGCAAACATTCAAGCAAGCAATCATGTAAGCAATTAAGACCGGCGGTGAAGTTAATATGAAGGATTTAAAAACAACGTTTTTTGCAAATCCCTTATTATTTTGGATTTGTAGTTTCTATTAATTAAAAAATATAATATTTTAAAAAGTTTCCAAATTTTAATAAAACATATTGTCATAAAGAATGAACTTATATTCCAAGTTTGAACTAGGCTGGATGACGAGAATTTTGTTAATTTGTACCTACTTCCAAGATTTGCTATAAGGTTGTTTTGATTTGAGTCCTATGTACAGAAACAGCACATGTCCAGAAATTTCGGAATTTAGTTTTCTTGGTCTACAAACAAAGTAGAATAATTTTACTCTTTTTTCCGGGTGCATCTATCAGGGTTTGAATCTCAGAACACAATCTTCTGGCTCTGAGACCATTCGCCGAAGCATTTCAAATCGCTCGCAGATAGTTTCGAATGTTGATTTATAAATTTGAAATTGTGTTAATTTAATTTTTGACAATGAATTGGCGCTGCTCAGCAAAAAAAACTTTGAAAAGATTTTTAGATGCAATTGAACAACACGCGTTCGCGCCATAGAAGCGAAAACCTGTTTGTTGAGAAAAAAATGTGTTAAGACCATCTAAGATGTAAATTGGAAAATTAAAATATTTTTACCGGAAAGTTACACGGATGCACAGCACGGTGGAAGAGTGTTTCTTCTTGAGTCTACTGGTTACGTGGTTACGTATTTCGGTTTTTGTACCGTTCAGGCGAATACAAAAATAAATTTTATACACTATATTAAAACATCCAGCCGGTTAATTCCGGATCCGCTTCTAATGAAAGTCACTTAATGTTCTAAAAGAAGTGTATTTAAAATAATAGTTTAGGTTTAAAAACTCGTTTTTCCTATATTGTTTATTTTATTTTTTTGCTTAAATCAACGTGGACATTTTTGTTATAAACTGGTCGTGCAATGTTTAAAATGTTGGTCTATTTTTATCCTGACAGTCCCAGCTACAATTTAATGAAAGTATTTTAAGCAGCGGTTAATAAAGATAACAAACACTTACCGAAATATATTTTAGTCTGGCAAATGTTTTAAATTGTTACTATTGCGAGACACGAGTTGCCTAATTTTTGACAGTTTTTTTTTATTCAACTTTGTATGTAGGTCTGTGACTTCACAATTTTATATTCAATTTCTTACTAATTTCCGGTTCTCAGCTTGAGACGAAATTTTCCACGCGTATTGATTTTTAAGAACAATACATAAATTCATTAAAAAATTCATCCATTAAAAATTGACAATTTAGCTTGCCAAATTAGGTACTTCTCATACGAAAGGGATACCACTTTTTGTTTACATATAAATTTATTACAAGATTATACAAAGGCCAGAAAAAAATATATAACAGCTTTTTTATAATTTGTCTCAACCAGAAAACCAGAAAAAACTTTAAAACCCGGAAACGCCGGGTATCCTTCCTAGTCTACTATAAACGTAGGGCGTTCGTTTAACATAAACTCTTTCGCTTAGTAAAATATCTTAAATGCCCATTCAACGCTTTTATAATTACTATATTGAAGAATTGATTTTAAAAGATTTTTTAATGAACAACACGTCGGTTGAGTAGAAAAGGAGAAGTAAGAAGTTTCGCTGAAGGACCTTTGCAGACTTCCATGCCGCAAGAATGTGGCAGCAAACACAACAAGTTGTTGCTGTTGACCCGTGCATGTTCAATGATTTTATGAAATACATTTTTCAAATCAGACCTGCAGCCACCCCCGTATGTCACCAACTGCTCCTCCAAAAAGAATGCAAATGGCCCTCATCTGCGTTTATTTTTGTCCCACCTCACCCGAATTTGGCCAGCATGCATCAACACCGCACAGCACCGCACAGAATATTTTATTTGTGTTTCTAACCAATGCACTTCATCTTAAATTTCATTTCAAACATCGTTCCTTCAAGTTTTAGGTTGAAACCTGGTTTTGTATCTATAACTTCACAGATGGGGTCCGATGGGGAGCTTGGAAGTTGAACCGGTAAGTGGGGGGGGGGCATGTAGAAAAATTAGGGTTGATGCTATAAAATAATTATCCTTGATGCGATAAAATAATTATCCTTGATTTTTAAAATATTTTTTCGCTAATCATTTTGTGACTTTCTCGAAGCCCCCGATAGGACTATAAATAAAGATTAGTTAGCCTCCATGAGTCCACCAAATCATCTTACACTTACTGGAGAAAAGATAATTCGATTATTTAACCATTTATAGTTCAGCACTGAATACGGGGGAACTTGTAACTCATAATAGAAATTTTAGACCACTTCTGTATGTGCCTAAATGAAAGTATTAAAGGTGAGGAACGTTCAACATCACATATACTACCTATGATGACGAAAGTGATCTAGGGGGGTGCAAACGCTGGTTTTCAATTTATTGACCTTTTTTTATGATTTGATATAGCATCTCTGAAATTTAGAATTAGAGTTACGTACAATTTCAAAATTTAAATTAAATGATATTAAAAATAATTACATTTTATAATTTTTGAATACTAATAATTCATCACTTTTGTTAAATTTATCACTTTCCAGCTAGTCGTCTTCAGTAAAAACTTCCTTTGCAAGCTCATCTAATGGCAGCATTTAACAAATGCATTTAAAATGATTTCAGTCATTGAATAATAAAACCTCAATAAAATTATTGCCGCTCTTCCCGATAATGACGACCCGACGACGATGATGATGATGATGAAAACTAGTCACAATGACACCAACATTATTAACAACAACAACAATAATAATAATATCTAAAAAATATTTTACTTGTCTACAAATACACAGACACGGTATAGAAACTGTGACTCCGACAATTTGTTATTGCTCAATGAAATTGCTTGCTGTTCCTTCAAAGAA
>OZ022238.1:40749133-40779133 GCA_963978895.1 Erpobdella octoculata | reverse complement strand
TCAGGTCGCTTTCCCGCTCCCGGTCACTTTCCCGCTTCCGGTGGCTTTCCCACTCCCGGTCACTTTCCTGCTCTCGATCACTTTCCTGTTCCCGCTTATTCTCATTTCCCTGGTCGCTTTCCCTTTCCCGCTCGCTCTTTCGCTCTCGGTCGCTTTTCACTTCCCGCCTGCTTTCCCGTTCCCACTCATTTTCAGTTCCGGTTTCTACTCGCTCTCCCGCTCCGCTTATTTTTAATAATTTTCACGAGAACCTTCCTCCATTGACTCTCAAGGTTGTGTGAAAATTCCATTACGATCGTCGGATGAATGGTGTAGCAATGCATAAAGGACATACACACAGACAGGGGGCGAGAAAGCGACATGGAGCTGGAAAGCGACAGAGAGCGGAAAAACGACAGAGAGCGGGAAAGCGACAGGGAGCGGAAAAGCGACCTAGAGCGAGAAAGCGACCGGGTGCGGGAAAGGAACCAGGAACGGGAAAGCGACCGGGAACGAGAGTGCCAGCATGAGCGAGAAAACAAGCGGGGAAGGAAACGGGAGCGAGAGAGACAAGCATTAGAAAAACCTCTAAAAACCCCGGCAACGCCGGGTACCCCGCTAGTTATATCCATTTTCCATTATCAAACTTAATTATATATAAAGGACATGAGCGATAACTTTTAAATAATAGCTTTATTTGTAAATTTGTGTTTAGTTAGACAAACTCAATTACAAGTAAGTGAAGTTTACAATGTCTAGTAATATGTGTTCATCGAAACGACCATCTTTTAATAAATTTTAAAACCATTCTAAAAAACCCAAATAAGGTTGTCAATATTACAACATTGGTGTTAAAAGTGGGATCTGAAAGAAATGGTGATCATTGAGATCAAGTTCTGTATTGCCTTTCATTTAGTCATAGCGAATAACAATCGACAAATCCTCAACATTGCAATTATCTCGAGTTTCATGGCACTCGATCGAATATCAGTTGCCTTAGCTTTTATGTCCACGTTTCCCAAACTGTGGGTCGCAAAGCTCTGGCAAGTGGGTTGCGAAAGTTTTTAGGAAAACATAACTTTTTATTACCAATGCTTTTATTAACTCGTCGGCTCTGTTTCTCTGTCTGTCTGTTTCTCTGTCTGTCTGTTTCTCTGTCTGTCTGTTTCTCTGTCTGTCTGTTTCTCTGTCTGTCTGTTTCTCTGTCTGTTTCAAATCTTGCAATCAATTTTTGAGTCACTTCCTGATGATAGATTTTTTTCAAATTTTGCATACATGCTCAAGATAGAAGACAGTGCAATATTCAATTATTAGTTTAACAATAAGTCAATTAATTTAGTTAATTTTCTTGAGGATTTTATCGAGGGGTTTCTTGAGGGTTTTCTTGAGGGTTTTCTTGAGGGTTTTCTTGAGGGTTTTCTTGACCACAAAACGCTAACCGATTGGCAGACTATTTTACCAAGTTAACACGAACCACACTCACTGACCGCAATTCTCAAGCGTTTACGAAATTTTCATGAAAATAGTCGAGATATTTAAATTCGATGCTTTTTGATGATATTTTTATTATTATTACCAATGCTTTTATTAACTCGTCGTCTCTGTTTCTCTGTCTGTCTGTTTGTTTCTCTGTCTGTTTCAAATCTTGCAATCAATTTTTGAGTCACTTCCTGATGATAGATTTTTTCAAATTTTGCATACATGCTCAAAATAGAAGACAATGCAATATTCAATTATTAGTTTTACAATAAGTCAATTAATTTAGATAATTTTAATTAATTTCGATATTTCGATATAATTAAGATATTTCGACTTTAACATAAAATAAAAGAGTAATATAAGAAAAAATTGATTGCAAAATTTGTGTTTTAATTACATATAAGAGCATTGGTTTTAAAAATTCGTTTTTAATTTACTTGTTTTTATTTCAGTAACCCGCAAACTTCATACTTTATTCCGGTTAAGGAACAACAACATTTAACGATGATTGGGCCATATATATATGGGTTGGGTCGGGTTTTTGCCATTTTCAATCACAGCGAGGCTGGATTTTCAGCATTGACGGGAATGAAAACTATTTGAACACTAAATACAGGAACAGGCTGTGCACAGACCACAACATGAGACTGTGCCTGACTTGTTTTAAACCACGCATTGACTTACTTATGAGTAACATGCAGGCTCATCCTTCACATTGATTCTTTAAACTTGACAGTATAAATATTAGTTAAACTGTTATAGCACTGTTAAAACTGTTGCTTTTGCATTGCAATTAATTTTTTACTGTATTCCTGAGTTTTATTTTTATGTTTTAAGTGTGCTAATTTCTAAAGTTTCTAAATGCTGCCTGTAAATGGGAATATTTTGACCCAATTTATGAGATATTACTGAGTACTCGATGCTAAATTTTATTCAGTGGGTCCCGAGCTGTCAAAAATATTTCCAAGTGGGCCCAGAGCCAAAGAACTTTGGGAACCTCTGTTCTATGTGATATGCATTCCATAATAATCGATGAAGTTTTTTGTTAGTCGTTAAAAATTGTTCTAAAGGAACTAGATAGCTATCCCAAAACTGGGGGAGCCTGACCGAAACTGGGGTTTGACTCAATACTGGGGAGCCCGGGCTCTCCGTCCCATAGCTGGTTACGACCCTGCGTCCATCCCCAGGGGCGCTGCCAGAAATTTTTTTCGGGGGGGGGGGTTGAAACTGATTAGTAATAACAAACCATAAGACATTTAATTTAGAACAGTAAATTACGATATGAATTTCAGCCAACGTTTTTTCTGCGAAAAATTTTAATGATGGTTTCTTCATTAATGGTCATCTGAGCAAGCCCATTTAGCCTTGTCTGGCCCATTGTGGTGCGTAGATAAGATTTGAGTCTGCGCATAGTTGAGAAGGATCTCTCGGCTGTCGCGGAAGAAAGGGACAACTTGATGAAGAGTTTCAGCAGCCTATTTATCTGCGGGTAGATGGAATCTGGACAATGTTGCAGAACATCAACTGCGGTATGTGGGGTAGCCGCTCTGACAATCGGACATTCAACCTTTTGGCTTTCGAGCGGAAGTATTCACCACGAATAGCAGATATGTGACCAAGGTCGCAGGCGTAGCACTTGAGTGTTTCCTTTAGGTTAATGAAAACTTCGAAGCAGATGTTGAATCTGAATGTAGACTCGCTCATTCGGGTTCAAAACAAGTGGGTTGGGTCGGGTCACAAAATAAAAACAAAAATAGGTTGGGTCTGCAAAAGTGGACAACTCTGACCCAAACAATTTTGATAAATTATTAAAAATTTAATTCGCAAAATAATTAACTCAAATATGTTTCCAAATGCACGGGCACGCGCGTCACTTTAACATCAACATAGGCAAGGTTTCGGGGGGGGGGGGGGGGGCAGGGCCCTACCTGGCTTCGCCTCTGCCCATCCCTACTTCAAACCTGCCCAGAAATTTTTTTTTAACCTCCAAGCAGTTTCATTTAATGTTTTTTTTATTATGCTATGTATGTTTTGTTGAAATACACTTCACAAAATTAATTTAGCTTGTTTTGGAACTATTTAGAGTCCCAAAACATATCTAGCAAAATTGTAATTGTAAAATAGGGGCGTCATTTCAACAAAACCTGGAGGGGCAACTTTTGGAACACATTTTTCCACAAATAAAAAGTTTACCAAGACTTTTACACTTTTCTTCCCAAAAAGCAGTTGGAGCACACTTCAAAGAAATGTTGGGAGGCTCGCTTCAACCTTAGGAGGATACAATTCAACCCTATCGAAGAGTCCACTTAAGAGTATTCTACTATACACTGAAAAACAACAATTAATCCAATGAATAATCCAATGTACTTTATCAAATGGTCACCCTGATTTTCCACTTTTCTCAGTTTTGATAAAATCACACACAATCATAATGATCAAGTTCAACTCGCATTAAAAATGAATATTTAAAAAAAAAACATTTAAAAAAATGATGTGCCAATACTTTTTTTTAACTTTTTAATTTTGTTAGGAGATTATAAGTTATCGAGTAAATATATACTTTAAAAGTATATTTAATATTTATTACAACCACGATAACGCAATACGTCTTCATTAATTAATTAACAACATATTAAAATTTCCTAAAAAAACTTCTCTCAAAAATACTTTACACAAACAAGGAAGCATTGCAACTGGCAAATATGTTGCACCCGTCAACCGGCTTCTGTAAACATTAAAAAACTACTTTAAGGCACCGTGTACACCAAAGTCGCACAAAAGCAAAATAACGACAAAAACCGCAAATTCAGTTAGTAACAAACCTACATGCAAATTAGGAATGTACGGATGATAACGATGTCTAATAGATGCCCGAACTAAGAACAAAACAGTTAGCTAGCCCTTTATGTGTCATGAGTTTGAAGCCTTAGTTGTCTCGTTCAGAATCTAAAATCTATCTATTATAGGACATCTCACATGTGGCATGCATGAAATAACAAGTGATAAATATATTATGTTCTGAATGAGCACTTACGAATATATCTAATTTTATCGTAGAACTATTAAAATATTATGGAAAAAAACGTGCAAGTCCGCGATCGTTGCCGAGCCGAAAGTTAAAGATTAATATTATGGAAAAACATAAAAAAAATCAAAATTTATTAATAATATTGGACCAATAATTAAGTTTTCATGGAAGATCTTTTTTCGCTAATGCTTCCCATCACAATCGATAGAACTTGCATAAAACCACAGTGAAAAGTGAACGACATATTTTCATTTTGTATAAGACCTTCTAAAGCAAATATACAAAAGCATTTTAATTTGCAAAAAAAAAGAAGAAGAACAAATCTTAAGCCGAAATAATTGTTACGAGTACGAAATCCGAGAACAAAACTAATATTTTAAAAACAACACAGCAGCAAGAGATTGAGAACGTACACAGACGAAAACGTACACAAGTGTGTAAAATAATGTACATTGACGAGGTCTTCAAAGTAAACGTACAACATTACAAGAAGAATTGAATCCTGTAAAGTCGTGTCACTAGGATCGAGAATTTATATTTCTAAGAAACAAAAAACCCGAAAAAATAATTCGCAAGAGATTTAAAAAAAAAACTCAAAATAATAGATTTCACAAGGAGATGATGAAAACAAAATATATACATGGAAGTCAAAGATTCAATTCAGTTGAGAGAGAAGAAGTTTGATTTCCTTGATTTGAAGATTCTGAGATTTCGTAAAAGATTTCTTTTCCAAATCAGACTTTATTGCCATCAACATCTTATGACAGTTGATGCTCTTGTTGTACCTGTTTACAAGTTGAATTCAATAATATTTTAACAATCCAGTTTGTCGACAGGCAGTTGATACTTGAAACGACACTAAAAGAATGACGGCTTAAATAAGCTGCCTTACAAACGTTTTAATAAAAAAAAATTGAAATTTTAAAACAATAAAAATAAAATTATTATTAACAAATGAAATTCACCTCTCCTCTCTACTGATGTCGACCCCAATGGAAGACACGTTTGAAATGGTGTCTTTTATTAATATAGCAAAGGTTCTCAATATGAACTTGAGGGCATTCAAACCCATATTTACATGTCTGCAGTTAGAAAACAAATATTTATAAAATATTTATGCTCCTAAAATATCAAAATAACAATATTTATAAATTACTATTTACAAATGAAAGTTTCGAATAAAATGAGAGAACAACATACGTTTCATATCTTCCAGATATCAGAGTGGAGACAACTGGAAGAACACACGAACATGTCTCAAGTGTCCATGATGATCTGGATAATTAACATAACAATTTCATTTAATATCATTATAAAATATACTATATTTAATCAAATCATTATAAAATATGCTATATTTAATCAAATCATTATAAAATATACTATATTTAATATCATTAGAAAATATACTTTTCCAACAAAATACAGACAGTAAATTAAAATAGACAAATGACAAAAAGGTTCTAAACTTACGGCCTCTGAAGTAACAGATGGATGACATCTTGAAGGATCGACTGATCATTTACCGCCTTTGCGGAATCGAGTGCCACCTGGAATATTTTATATTTTAATCAACAAAACAATTTAATAATTAAACATTAATTCTTAGAATCACAAACAAGAAAAACTCCAACCTTTATATTGCCACTCGTCCACAAAGTTTTAAAAACTTGAACATTCCGATGCCGAGCAGTGAGAACGGACAACTGGACTTGGTGACCCCCCCTCACAAATGATATCGCTTTTTCATCATCCAAATCATCAGTGAAATGTTGAGATTTCTGAAATATATACTCCTACTTTTACAAAAATAATTCCAAAGCACACAAAAAATAAAAATAAAACAAAAATTTACAGGCATGAAATCTTCTATATTGACATTCAGTCCTTCATTCGATTGAAGATGGTGAGACGTTGCATCATTTTTTTGTAGAGGAATATGCGGTGGCACAGACCTCCCAGAGTTACTCCCCCCGCCAATACGGATATCAACACATTCAAATGTGTTTTTCCACTGTTCACTTTCCATCTTTTTATAATTTCTTCCATCACGAGCCGTCTCTATGCCTTCGCTCGGTTTCGATTCCTCGGCAGATTTTAATTTTTCACGGACGACTTTTGAAAAGCCCGTCGTGGGGGGTCTCTTAATGACGGGTCGAGAAGGTTGAACCTCGGAGGATGTCGGTTGTTGCGGTTTTGTTTCCTCCAAAGGTTTTGTCGCATCGGGGACGGGCGATCGAGCGGATTGCGGGAGGGAATTGAGATTCGTCGGAAGGGAAGGAAGTTCTGGATTTGCAGGTGGCGATGTGAAAAAGAAAGACTGCTGGGTATCTGTTGGGTGGTGGATAGAAACAAATTCATAACTCTTTAGATTAACAGAAACTTTTATTACTATTATTGAAATGCTCCTTTTAAAATGAATGTCACAAAAGTGCATATTATATATTAATCATTATTATTTCAATAAACAATCAGAGAAAATTACAGAACAGGAAAGGTGATATAAATTATATTATCATCATCAAGATAACAATATAATAAGATATTTAAAAGAACACATGAAAAGCTCACCAAACTCATGAACGGTCGCTGAAATATCTCTCGCTGTAAAAAATTATTCAAACAAGTTTTAGCAAGTTTGTTATAAAAAACACAAGTAGTTAATAAATAATTAAAACATAAAATTATTTTAAAATATTCAAAATCACAACTAACGAAGCTCGTTTTTGGGTTGAAAGACTTGGCTGTAATTCGCTGGTAGCTGTTCGAAATCATCATGTGAATATGATTCCTTTTCTTCTTCATCATTCTTCCTTTCTTTCATTTTCGCTGTTTCATGGCTTTATTAAATTATTAAAATATTTATCAAGCAATTGAACAAAATTCTTCCCAACTGATCAACAACAAAAAATATCAATCGATTGATTAAATTTAGCAAAACATGTTTGCTTAAAGTTATAAAATGATATTTGTATTTCAGTGAAACTCAGTATAAATAACAAATTACCAGTATATTCAGCAACAAGGAATCTGACTAGAAAGCAAGATTACATGAAACACAAGATTTACCAACCATTTTGAAAAAGCTTGATGCTGCACACGAGTTATAAAACTTCTCCTTCTTGTGGGACTAATGGGAATTAATAAATAAATAAATATATAACATTAGACTGTTGAAAAAATCATATCTACTTATATAATGCCCCAGCCTCACTCACTCACATAATATTTCTTATGTATATAACGAATTACGTGTATTAGAGTACTGTGCGATGCAGGCTTTGATTTTAAGGTTTTCAAATGGACCCGGTAGGATTTAAAGTCAAGCTACTCCAAAATGTTTGTGCCTAGTATAGGAATTTTAAGCTTGTAAAACAGGCCGGGTCTGGAAATTTGGCTTATGAAACGGGCCAAGCCGTCTACGTGCCGCAAAAATTCTGCCACGCAGTACTCTAGCATGTATCCTTCAGGTGTCCCAATTCCGAAACTCAGTTATCAACGCTTTCTCCTATTTATTTACAACAAACCAGCATAGCATTTTGCCTGTTTCAACACGTAATTATTGTAAGGTGTTTAAAACAGCGGAAGAAGCGAGCTCCTATTTTAAAACTTCACACTGGAAACAAAAAAGATGAGTGACAAGTTAGAAAATAAAAAACACCCTTTCACGTGTTGACATTTTTTTGGCAATATAATTTTAGTAATTGACATGGTTGAAAAAGAATAATCTGGAAGCTGTTACCGAACAAGCTGTTCCCTATCTTGGAGACTAGATAAAGTTGACAAATTATTTTAGACCCAAGCAACGAAAGTAATGCATTTTTTACTACCTCACCAGCCTCTCTTAAACAGTAAATACAATTTGTTTCTACATAGCACTTTGTTAATGTTTTATTTTCATACTTTGGATATAATGTAAACTGAAACATTTCTCTGTTTCCTTGAAGAACACTGTAGCAAGATTTATTTTACTGTATAAACATACTAGAACTTTTAGGTGTTAAGAACAGATGGCATTTGAGTGCAGAGTCTCAGGTTTGTTAAAAGTTATGACAGCAGCCTCTTAATAGTAAACGTCTGTTTTGCACGTTGGTCTTTCTTTTTTATGACCTTGCACATGCTAGTTATTAAACGCATAGTACCAGTTGCAGTAATCAATGTAAGATTGAAAGAAATAACTTTTTAAAATAATTAATTTTTATATAAATCTAAATATTACTTCTGTGTAAATGGACTGGGTTGGTTAGTGGTTTCAGGAATTCCACCAATGGGAGAAATTTTCTGAAACGATCATCAACAAGTTTTAAGTAAATAAAAAGAACTAAATAAAATAAAATAAAATAAATAAATAAAATAAAATGAATAAACAAACACAGTGCAATAACGTTAAATAAAATATAATAATAATAATAACTATCCATATAATCATTTGTATAATTAATCACATAAAATTATGATAAGAGCAACACTTCAATGCATAATCTCAAAAGCTGGCCGATTAAAAACCAGCCAATTTGGCAAGCCAGCAATTGAGTGGTTACGAAGAACAACAACCCGTTGAAACTTTATAGCAATTTATTAGAATATTATTATACTTGGCAGTTAGTAAAACACATCACTTAATAGATGATTTATAACAAATTTACTAATTTATTTAATAACTAGAGAAATTACCTGCAGATCTGCTATGTAAATTGAAACATTAGACTGTTGAAAAGATGCACCGATCTAAAATTAAATAAAAACTCAATTAAAAAAAAATAATATAACTTCATTATAGAAAGTTTTGTGGACGAGAAATCAAATAAGGTGAAAATTTTATTAAAAAAATTTATTTATTTTTATATATTATTATTTTTTTTCCAGCCCTAGCTTAGCGTGAAAAAGCAAGGTTTCTAAAATAAATGGTGGTGATGACAACAAACATACATTCTAAATTCTATTATACACAATCATTCATTACAGTAACATAAAATCACCCCTCCATACTTATTATTATCACCAAAAACTTTATTATTTACACATAAAATATAGCAATAGTACCAGCTCATCCTGATGGACCACAATATCGGCAGGTTTTCCCCAGCCCACATTGACGGTGTCATAGCTGGTTGATGGCTCCCAACCATACACCATTAGATTGTCCTGACACGATGCATAAGCACATTTTCCTTCCGGGTGCATAAAGACAGATCTGCATAACATCACAAGCAAATAAAATCGAACATTAATTGGACAATTATTCAGAGTTACTTTGTATAAATTAACCAAAGTAATGCATTCTGTTACAACTTGGCTCTGAGAAAAAATGGCTAGACGTCTAATTATTTTAAGAAAAAGTTATAATTCTCTTGAATGGGAGACCAAACCTGATCGGACCACAATCTCCATCTGTAGAACTGACCATCTGAAATGTTTCCAGATCCCAGAATTTCAGAGTCCTAAACATTAGAGAATAATTTTTACAGAAAATAAAATAATTAAAAAAAAATTTTTTTTAAACAGATAAATAGAATTGCACATAAGAAAAAATTTACTTGTCTAAACTTCCAGTAACAAGAAGAAAATCAATGGGATGAAATTCAACCGAAGTAACTGGAGCAGTGTGTTGCTTGAACTCAGCCACCAATCTTCCAGACATCATGTCCCACAACTAGAATACAATATGCAGTTTACATTCTTTAACTTCCACAACTAGAAAACACACATTACATCATCACCAGAACTTCAAAACACAACCTATTATTAAAAGTGGGAATAATAGATATTTTTATTGAAAACTTTGGAAATCATCTCATAAGAGTAACACGTCTTGTAAAGTTTAAGAAATATACTTCACCTTTGCCGTGTGATCGTCGGATGCGGAAACTATCCACTTTCCGTCGGGACTGAATCGTAGCGAATTTACAGAATTTGTGTGTCCCTGTTGATGATGTATCCAATTTATTTTAAAACTAATAAAAAAATTAGCTGATATTTAATTAATATTATAATTAATATAATATATGGAAGCAGCTGACATAAGATAACTTGTGACCATATAATATTATAATCACATCAATGACCTTGTAGATACAGATAATATCATTAATATAATTTATAATTATTAATTCATTTTTAGTTTGTTTTTTATCTTATATATATATAAATCTTGTGTCATAGTGTTTGACTTCAAACTCCTCCGAAACGGCTGAACCGATTTTTATGAAATTTTTTGTGTACATTTGGTAGGTCTGAGGATAGGTTGTAGGCTATTTAGAATATTTTTTTAAATTATTTAAAAAAGTTATAATAAATATATATATATATATATATATCTGCTTCCTATAAAAGAGTATCTTGAACTGTCTGATTAATTTGATTTGATTAATTTTAATTGATTTAAGGCCTAATTCATGTCGGAAACATTCAATTCATGTATTGTCATCCAGAATAAAGCTTTCCTGAAAGTTTTAGAGCTCTAGGTGTTGGAAAAGTGGGAAAGCGACTGGGAGTGTGAGAGCAAGCGAGAAAGGAAACGGGAGCATGAGAGAAAAACGATAAAAACCCTCTAAAAAGCCCGGGCAACGTCGGGCATCATGCTAGTTTTAATATAAAAACAAACTTTAGGACTATTTTATGAATTACATATTTATTAAAAATCTATTTTATGAATTACATATTTATTAAAAATCTATTTTATGAATTACATATTTATTAAAAATCTATTTTATGAATTACATATTTATTAAAAATCTATTTTATGAATTACATATTTATTAAAAATCTATTTTATGAATTACATATTTATTAAAAATCTATTTTATGAATTACATATTTATTAAAAATCTATTTTATGAATTACATATTTATTAAAAATCTATTTTATGAATTACATATTTATTAAAAATCTATTTTAT
This sequence comes from Erpobdella octoculata, assembly GCA_963978895.1. Classification (NCBI taxonomy): domain Eukaryota; kingdom Metazoa; phylum Annelida; class Clitellata; order Hirudinida; family Erpobdellidae; genus Erpobdella; species Erpobdella octoculata. Next base: position 40,767,748 of record OZ022238.1, on the reverse strand, counting down.
GAATTACATATTTATTAAAAATCTATTTTATGAATTACATATTTATTAAAAATCTATTTTATGAATTACATATTTATTAAAAATCTATTTTATGAATTACATATTTATTAAAAATCTATTTTATGAATTACATATTTATTAAAAATCTAACTAAAAGAACCTTGTATGTTAAAATGCATCCTTTCTTTCGAAAATCCCACAGCTGAAATATAAAGATTTATTACTAATTATATTATTATACCTTTAAATATAAAGATTTATTACTAATTTTATATTATAATTCTTCTAATGGTAAAATGATGAAATGCTTGTAAAACACAATACACTTTTTTTAGAGCTAAGTAAGTTAAAAAAACACCTATAAAGTGCGAAACAAATGCTGTGAGAATTCACAAAATCTGCATATTTAAAAAATCAACAACAAGAATAATAAACTCGAGTTAACATAGAAGAAGAAACCAAGTATATTGTTGCACTGAATGTATCACATTACAATCATTATGTAGCATGTTACAAAACATTACATATCACATTAAAACACATTACGTATCACATTACAAAACATCATCCATCGCATCAAAAAACATTATGTAGTACATTACAAAACATTACACAAAAATATCAAAACCAACCTTGATGTTTGTATCCATAGACCCGCTAGCAATTACTTCACCGAATGGATGGAAGTCTAACGATCTGATTCCGGACTTGTGGCCCGATAACGTTCGAAGAACTGATAACATAAATACAAATAAAAGCTTCAGTTTATAATCATCCAACCACATGTGTAAATGTTTCTAATCATCCAACCACACCGTGTTAATGTTTATAATCTTCTAACCACATTTATAAAAAAAACAATAATTACCTAACACTTTTTTTTACACACTTTTACTTAACTTGACTTCTCTGTCTGTCTGTCTTAAAATTTTGCAATCGATTTTAAACTAACTTCCCGATGAGCTAGAGACTTAAAAACTTAAACATACCTCCGAACTGATTAACAATGCATTCTATCAAATTTTCGGATCGATTGGACAAAATTTAATGAAATAATAATTTGTGATATTTTCGTCGAACTATTTATTATCTATACTAATATGCTCGTTGTTTATTTAACATATATAATTTTCGGATCGATTGGACAACATCAACATCCAGAGGATGTCAAATGATCACTTGAATGGTGTAAAAATATAAAAGTGTGTTTTTAAAAAAAAATTTGTTTTTTGCTTCACTTGTTATAAAGTTGTAAACAACAAAGTCTGTTTGAAATATTTGTTCAATAGCATGTAGTATTTCACGAGACATGCAGTTACTTATATTTTATTTTATTTCATAACGTTACAATGAAATATTAATTAACTCCATACTATTCAGCATGAGCCTAAACATGCACATTTTCATGCTATTTTTGTATGATATTTTTTATCTGAATTACAATTAAAAATCTGAATCAAACTTTTAGAGGCTTCAAGATTCCAGATTTTCAGAGCACCCGATTGTGAACCGGCAGCGACCATGTCTTCCGATGAGTTGAATCGTACGGAATCAATCGGAGATGTGTGCCCCTTAAGACTCTACAATTAATACAGAAAAGTACTACACTTGCCCCTTAAGACTCTACAATTAATACAGAAAAGTATTACAACATCATAAATTTCAATTGACTAAGTTATGTAAATATTCTACTTATTTAATATATGATGATGTGTCAATTAATAAACTTTCAGAGGTGTCTGGAACAGTATGTTAAGACCCCACATAGTGATCCTGCCACATGCAAGCTTTTTAAAAAAAATATAGCAATTTATTATTACATCTATTACCATTATTACATCTGGTGCTCATTTGATGAACATTTGCTCAAATGAGTAACACAATGTAGGCCTTTGCTAGCATAGGAATTAAAACCGTTGTGCTCCATTTTGAAAACCATACACTCTACCACTGCTCAGCTCAAGTGAAGATCATGTTCAATCGATTTATATCAATAATAGTGATATTTATTTATTTATTTAAACATAAAAAGACCATTTATTCATGTAAACAAACATGAAAAACTGAGACGAACAAATATTGTAGTCATGAAACTAAATTCAGAGTAAATATTTGTCTGTATATTTAAACAGTGTATTCTAAAATGATACATTTGAAATGTTTAGTTGTAAGTGCTACTAATAATGATTAAGAGTATTAGAAATCATGGAGGAAGAAAAAGGTATACATAATCAGAAAAATATAATTCAAAAATAAATAAAAACTGTATAAAACCTGTTCACAAATGACCAAAAATATATACAAACTGTATAATATATAACAACTGTATAGTGTATATATAAAATTTATAATTTGCAATTGAGTATGTGTACTTATTTTTCTTAATTGATTTTTTTCTACTATCTGACGGTATTTGAGGCAGATTGTGAATGAATGAATAAATAAATAAATAAAATAAAAAGTGTATAATACATAACAACTGTATAAGGATCTGTTCACAAATGACCAGACATCCTAAACAAATGATAAAAGAAAGGAAATATAATTCACATAAAAACAAAACATTGTTCTGTTATCAGATACACCTTATCTACAACAAGCGGATTTATTTTATTATTACAGACACAACATCCCAGGTGTGCAGCTGTTTGATATGATATTTATTTCTTTCACTCTCTCTCTCCCTTTCTCTCACAACATTCATCAATATCAAATCAATATGATAACATTAATTCACAACATACACATGCAGGAGTAGTGTCCATAATGTGGCTATACGAAAACATACTGAACCTAAATTCTCTCCAACATTCGAGTGCATAAAAACAAACTACTCAAACATTATCATGTTTCTTGTTACAGTGAATATTACACTTAGACATGCTTAAACAATATTCTCTAATAACCACAGTAACTGACCAATATGCAACTCGTTTTTCCGACTGCCCACAAGTTCACCTTCCTGTCATCACCTCCAGTGACCATCACCTTTCCCGACTTGTGACCAATGGCCAGACAGTTAACTGCTCCAGCATGACACTGAAAGTCTTCTGCAGTATTTTTTAGGTAAATATAATATTGTGAGTTTAATGTAACATTTTTTTTGCTAATCAACAGTTATGCATTGTAATTCCTTAAATTATATTAAACATATATCTATATCATATCTCAGTTATTCATTATAGAAGTTAGCAATAGCAAACAGTGAGAGAAGCTACATGTACATGAAGTACTCACAGCTTGTCTATATAAACAATGATTCATAATGTCCTCAATCATAATTTATCTAGATCAACTGTTAATAGTTATTACCAGCAATAAAACAACTAATTCTTAAGATTAAGATCAGCAAAGTTTTTTCTAAAAGTTTATTCATTTGAAATCAATGATTAAATATTTTAATTGAAAATTATAACTAACGTAGCTTCCATGCCCTTTTAGAAGGTTTAGCCATTCCGACATTTAAAACCTGTTAGGAAAAAATAAGTATTTGATACAAGACAAAATCAGATTTTTAAATATGGCATATCAAAACAACCTCTTTGGTTTAGATCTAAATTACATTTAAAACAAGTAAAGGAAAAAACGAGTTTTTCAACACAACCTTTGATTTCAAATACACTCGATTTAGAAATAAGAAAGATGTTCAAATTAAGTTTTTTATAATTTTTTTTAATTGAATCATGTATTGTCATCCAATAAAAAGCTAGTCAAAAAGCTGGTTAAATTTTACTTGCAAGATTTGCGTACAGAGAAAACCACACACACACAAACATAGATTGTAACCTAAATAAAAGTTTGTGAAAAAAGGCAAATACTTAACAACACTGCAATCAAATTTCATCAGATACTGGCTGTTTTGGTAATTAAATTGACAAAAAAATGATTTATTCAATTTTAAAAAGAAGATAATTGATAACAATGCTAATAGTTAATCGTTAATCCTTCCTTGGATTTGAGTTATCAAGATTAAAAGTCAAATCACTACTAGCTAGCACAAGGCAAAAGTGTATTAAAATATCAATTAACAGCAACCCAAAGCAGTAATCAAAATAACAACTACACTACCAACCAAACAGTAAGCTAGAAACTAGATTAATAATATAAAATATAAAATGTAATATAATGCATAACACATAATGTAGTAACTAAGCTGCTTGGTTACTGCATTAAGTGTTCTTGGTTTTTTTTTATTAATTATTAAGTTTTTAATTAAAATAATTCAATGAAAAAAAATAATAACTCTAAAACTAAAAACTGATGTTTGCAGCATTTAAAAATCAATGAAAAAAATAAATTTGTTTTTAACCTAGACAAAAATGAACTGATCCTTTTTATACTACCGAATATGTATACCGCCACACGACAAAATGCCAAAATTGCCCAAAATCAGCCCTTGTGGAGCCGATAAAAATCGAGTTATGTCTATATTGAACACAAAAATAAACAACTTTCAGCGTTACATTGGCAATACGCACGGAAAAGATGATGTATCATAAGTTATTTAACTAATATTAATTAAAAAAATTTGTTTTTAATTAAATTTATCATTTGTAATTTTTTTTTATAAAATAATATTTATTAAAATAAAATTTTTTATTTGTTTTAAAATTATAAAATATTATTTTAATTGTTTTTATAGATTATTAAAAAAATGTTTATTTATTAAATTTTCATTCTAGTTTATCTTTGGTTGATTACTTAATTCGAATTTTATAGTTTCGATTCTGTTTTAGTTTTTTATTCAATTCTGTATTCTAATCGTCTAATCTGTTATATTTTGCCTTCACCAGATCGTTTATCAGGTTCAAATCTTTGAAATGTTAATGCTTGCTAGTATTTTTATGTTATTTTTTTGATTAGTGCGTCTTTCTTTTTTTGACTCTGTTTTACCGTAGTTTTACGACAGAGAAGAAAGACTTTTAGGTCGCATTTATAATGGTTGGAAAATAAATAGCTCTAACTAATAAGTCTCTAAGACAAGTCAGTCTAAAGGCGCGGGTAATCTTTCCTACGGACGGCCCGTGCCGAAAAATAGTCGTATTTTGATTATTTTGTTACAATAACATAGAAAAACAAATTTTATACCAAATTGAATTAAAAAAAAAAAACATTGGTAATCTTTCCTACGGACGGCCCGTGCCGAAAAAATAGTCGTATTATTTTTATTTTGTTACAATAACCTAAAAAAACAAATTTAATACCAAATTTAATTTAAAAAAAAACATTTATCGTAATTTGAGAGACTTTGAAAACGGTAAGTAGTACCCTTCCAAGCACTATTTACATCGTAGTTGTGAGTGGTGAGGTACGATGATCGTATGAATGAAATGAATAAAAAAAAATAAAATTAGTTTATGATAAAATTTTATTTAAAAAACAAACTCAGTTATAAAAAAAATTAAATTTAAATTTTAAAACTTTTTCTATGTAAAACGATAAAGAACAAAAGGCGAGAGAAACAACGAAGTAAACCCCGCTAGTCACTTTATATAAGGTCGCTGCTATTGCCCCGGCGGTTTGCCGTGATTGCAATCTGTAAAATTGCAATCCCGTATTAAAATGAAACTCTACCCCTACCCTTAACTTTACCCCTAACCCTACTCTTACCTTACCCTACCCTACCCTTAACCCTACCCTACCCCTTACCCTACTCCTACCCATAACCCTATCCCTACCCCTATCCTAGGTAGTTGCATAAAAAGTTTCAATATAATTTTTTTTAATTTTACTAATATTTTAAATAAAGGTACAAATTCTGAGTTTGAATATACTATATAGTGTAAAAAATAAAATTAATAAAAAGATCACATACCGGCGCCTACCGCCGTGGTAATAGTTATAACGTTATATAACACGCTACGCGATTCCTTCGTTTACACTTTTCCTTAAAACTCAAATTTTTTCTATTTAAAATTTTTTAAATTATAATTACATTATTTATTTAATTAAAATAATTTTATATAACATTTTCCCATTTTAAATAAATTATTTATACTAATTATCATAATTTTTAAACTAGTGTTTACTTTTCATCGTGTTTATAGTTAATTATAGCCGAGAATTATGTATTAATCCGCCACACGGGCCATCCGTGGGAAAGATTACCTATTTATCGTAATTTGAGAGACTTTTAAAACGGTAAGTAGTACCCTTCCAAGCACTATTTACATCGTAGTTATGTAGGTAAATTAGTATAAATTTGAGATTTTAGTATCTCATAGTAGATAAAATGAGCTTTTATTTAAAACAAAAGCTAGAACATTGCAGGGTCTAATAAAAAAGTTATTGAGATTTGAAAATTGCGTTGTAACCGTTGGTGAATGAGCCAATATGCGCTCTGATTTGGAAGGAATTGCACTTCTTTCACGCAAAATTTAAATATGTAGTCGTATTAGTAGACATTTGAATTTTTAATATGTTATATAATATACTTTCATTTAAAAAAACTAAAAAGATTCAATTAGCCAAAAAAAGTTATTAGCCATGGCATTAATGCAATGCGCTTAAGAACCGTTGATTAACCACGGCTGCCCCATTTGTTTTCGATGGACTCCTCAACTTGAGCAAGTTAATACAGTATCGCCACAAAGTCGTAGGGCTATGAAATTTTAACATCTTAAAGTAATAAAGTCAATTTGATTATTCGAAAAGAAATAAAGTTTGACAATTACGTAAGGAGCGAGACACAAAAGCATAACTGAGTGACTTTGGATTAAAGTTCAAAGAAAATGAACTATGCTAAACTTTTTCTTTTTAGATGTTTGGGTAAAGGCATCTTTTACAAGCATATTTATGTAATCATTCTTATTGGGAGTTTATTAGTTCGCGACATATACGCTTTCCTGTAACACCCTGTCAACCCCATTCAATTCCCTGCACGGTTTCGAGCGCGCAAGGTTCTGGCCTTGCTCTGATATATATATATATATATTTTCTCTTTTTGCACGCCTTTTCCAAGACAAGTCTTGCTCGAAGGCAAGAAAGGGTACTTGCAGAGGCAGCCGTTTATAGGCGCCTACCCTTTTAGCAATGCGAGTGAACTCCTTGCTTAAGGGAGTTACGCTGGTGATGCCGGTGAGGTTCGAACTGCCGACCTAACGATCGACAGGCGAACGATCTACGCTCTGCTACCAGCGCCTTGCGCATTTATTTTATGCGACTGCTTAAACAAGTATATATTTATATATATATATATACAAGTATAATATTTAATATACAAATAATTTAAAAAATCGTTTAAATATTTTTTTTTTATTTTAGTTAAAGTATAATAAAGGTAAAGTTTCACATAAGCAGCACCCTATTTTTAGAATCAGTGGAGTAATACAATCTCAACTATAAACACGATAAAAAGTAACCACTTGTTAAAACACTTAATATGTGATTATAAATAATTTAAACAGTTCATTTAAATAAATTTTATTAAAACATTTGCTAAATTGATGACTTTATGTGGGCTGCTCAGAGTCACCAAGAGGCAAGTGGAAAACGTATGCTGTGCCAGACATTAAAATTATTTTTTTTTAATTAATAATTTTTATTAAAATAAATTTATAAAAGAAACTAATTTTATTTATTTCATTTATAAAATCAGCTTATCTTATCACTCACAACTGCTATGTAAATACTGTTTCGAAAGATACTACTACCGTTTTTAAAAGTCTCTAAATATACGACAAATGTTTTTCTTTTTACTTCGATCTGGTATAAAATTTGTTTACTTATGTAATGTAACAAAATTTTCGGCTTTTCAGACTATTTTATTGAAAAAAATAAGCAGGTGCAGCTTACGTGGAACTTCACCGTAATAAAAACTAAATGTTGAGTTTAAAACCAGAAATAACCGGACCGGTGAAGGGGTCGGAATTGCTAGCTTCATAGATATCCATGGTATTCATTGAAAAAGAACAAATGAAGAATAATTATGTTTTAGATGTTCATATATTTTAAATAGTTAAATTTTATAGAAGTGTTTGCTAATTTTATGACTTTATGCAAACTACTTTGAGTCACCAAGCGGTGAGCAAAGAATTTGAGTAATTAAAATTAGTATTTTTATAATTGATAATTTTTTTTTATTAAAATGAACTCGTAATAAAAGTTAATCTTTAGTTCTTTTATTCATTTTGTTTGTATCGTCAGTGTGCCTTATCAATCACAACTGCGATGTAAATAGTGCCTCGAATGGTACTATTTCATTGAGCTTAAAGAGAGCTACTGCTTGTGTGGACGTTTACCTAACCATGTTTACATAACCCACTCTACTGAAAATACACAAATTTATTAACTCACCTGGCTCAATACCTTTTTACTTTGTAGCCATTTCTGTTAGTAACTAACCGACTTACATTTTTTTTTAGAATGATTGAAATCACCTGTAATGATCGTCTGGGTAAGAAGGTTCGAGTAAAATGCAAGTCAGTATAAGATTATTTTAGATACAATTCAAGTTTTGTTATTGAAATGCAAATTTTTTGTCAATCATTCATTATAAATTTTTTGAGTTATTAGCGGGGTTACCCGGCAGTTACCTAAGAGGCTTTTTATTGTTTTTCTCTTGCTCCACTTTCCATTCCCATTTGCTCTCTTCTGTTTCAATCCCAGCTTGCTCTCCCGCTCGGTCTCCTGCTCTTTCCGCTCACTCTCCCATTCCTCTTTGTTTCTCACTCGCTTTCACAGTCCCATTCGCTCTCCCACTCCTTTTTTTCCTTGCTCATCCTAACTTCTTTTTGTCCATAAAATGTAAAATAGATTTGTATAAAGTTGCTTGCAACCTTTGAACTTTGTTACGTAAACTAAATTTGAATTTTGCTACCAAAATAACCTTTGATGTTTTTACTTAGACCTGTTTGGCCTGGAAAGCTTTTTGGTTAAAAAAAAATCAAAAACTATCTTACTTCCTTCTACTCTTTAGATCTACCTCTATGCCAAATTTTGTTAAAACCGGTTTAGTGGTTTGGATTTGTATAGAAGACAAACATTCATTATTATTTATATATATATATACTAGTGGGGTTACCCGGCGTTGCTCGGGGTTTTCAAAGATTTTTTATTGTTTTTCTCTCTTGCTTTCCCGTTCCCGCTCACTTATCTGTTCCTGCTTGCTTTCCCGCTCGCGCTCATTTTTTTCCACTCCTTCCTAACTTCTTTTAGTCCATAAAACGTAAAATAGATTTGCTAAAAGTTGCTTGAAGCCTTCAAACATTGTTACGTAAACTAAATTTGAATTTTATTACGCAATTACCTTTTATGGTTGTACATAGGTACTTTTGGCCTGGAAAGGTTTTTTGGCCCCCCCTGAGCCGGGGAATCGGAGTCCAAACCTTCTTAACTTTTTTTTCCTGTATGAGAACTACCTTCTTGCCAAATTTCATCAAGATCGCTCCAGCAGTTTGGATTTCTATAAGAGACAGACTCACAGACCTTTATTCTTTTTCTCCCTCTCTCTCTCTTTCCTTTCTTAGTTGTTTGAGATCGGCTCAGACTGCTATTATATATGTGTGTATGGCATGCATGCTAACTACTGCATGCAAACTACTACTGCACACCATAGGCCTCAACGTGCCGATTCCGATTTTGTTTGACGCCTAGCTAACCTTCCAGTCAGAACGAAAAAGTAGAAAATAATTTTTACATCATAAAAAATATTATTTATATATAGATAGATTTTCCTGTAGTTTTCTGCTATTATTATTTTGGGTATTAATAAATTGTCTTTTATAATTTCAATGCTGTTTTTCTTAGGATATTTTTAACTGGGTTGTGGATTTACTATATATATTTGCCAAATATTGAACATGTTATAGGTGATTTTTACTGGAATACTTTTAATGATTAACAGCCCTGATGATACAATTGGTGACCTCAAAAAACTGATAGCTGCACAAACTGGAACAAGAGCTGACAAGATTGTTCTTAAAAAATGGTATTAAACTCCTCATTTGCATTGCTTGATTGTTCTATTTTTATTTTGACAAAATACGTCATTTCAGGTACACCATCTTCAAAGACCATGTCACACTAGCTGATTGTTAGTTTTTTTCCATTGATTTTAAACTTGATTTATAGAATAATAAAGTAATACTATCATTACATCTTTCAGATGAAGTTCATGATGGCATGAATTTGGAACTGTATTATCAATAAACTTTGAACTGTATTATCAATTAACTTTCTATTCCTTGGATATTTTTGGTTGCTATGTTTGGTATAAACAAGTGTTAGACTTTCTCTTTAAAGACTCGGCTTTACCATGTTGTTAACATCTGCATGGTTTGCAGTGGAAAAAAGTTTGTTTACTTCACGAACCACAATAAAATTAAGCACCTTGTTTAAAAATTGGAGCTTATAAACTTTTCAAGTTAGTTTACATATGTGACTGACAGAGGCGTACAAGAGGTTATATTAGTGATAACTGAATAAATTATTGCTGGAATAGGTGGTGGGTAGATACCAGGCAATGGGGTTTTTGGGCAGAGAGGTTAGAAGTCTCCTTTTCCTACCAACAAAAGGGTCTAGGGAAGCACTTAAACCCATAGCATGACTGCTAGAAGTAAATTTTTAAATCCATGTTAACTTTACCATGTTTGCTTGCTTGAGCCATGCAATGGGACCCTTTGACGCTTTAAAAATAGCATATTTCTCATCATCCAATTAAGCTAAAATTTTGCGTATTAAATTGTCGTCAATGACAATGCATTCTATTAAATTTTCAGATCATTAGGGAAAGATTTAAATAATATATAAAAAATTGCTGCCTGTTTGTCCTTGATGCATTGCTACACCATTCATCCTATCGTAAGGAAATTTTCACAGCCTACACAACCATGAGAGTCATTAGAGAAAGGTTTCTATTAACAAGTAAATTAAAAACGAATTTTTAAAACCAATGCTCTTATATGTAATTAAAACACAAATTTTGCAATCAATTTTTTTCTTATATTACTCTTTTATTTTATATTAAAGTCGAAATATCTTAATTATATCGAAATTAATTAAAATTAACTAAATTAATTGACTTATTGTAAAACTAATAATTGAATATTGCATTGTCTTCTATTTTGAGCATGTATGCAAAATTTGAAAAAAATCTATCATCATTCATCAGGAAGTGACTCAAAAATTGATTGCAAGATTTGAAACAAACAGACAGACAGAGACGACGAGTTAATAAAAGCATTGGTAAAAAATGAGATCAGTCACAAAATGAGTGGGAGAGCGAGCGGAAAGAGGAATTGGAAAATGACCGTGAACGGGAAAGCAAGCGGGAACGAAAAGCGACCTATAACTTTCTTTTCCTGTATGAGAACTACCTCCTTGACAAATTTCATCAAGATTGCTCCAGCGGTTTGGATTTCTATAAGAGATAAACTCACTCACAGACAGTCATTTTTATATTTCCCAACATAAAAGCGCAATGATGTATTATGTCACCCGATTGCCATCTGCAGGTCTGAAAAAACTCACGTTGATAGATTATGAGACGCTGAACATGGTTTGTTAGGGCACTTTTTTGTTAAAATGTTTAAATAAAAAGTTTTTAGCCGCGAAAGTTTAACGCTTTGCGGATATATAGGGGAGAGTAGTACTGAATGGCCATACAATTTTATTCAAATCAATCATACAAAAAAGCTATAAGTGATAGAAATAAAAAAATTTCACATAATGAAAACAAAAACATTTCTCTACTAAAAACCGCTTAAAACTTTTCAAATTATAGCAACTTTATAAAAAACGATAAATAACGCAACCTCTCCTTAAATTTCTGGGTGGCCATTCAGTACAACCTGGTAGTACTGAATGGCCACCCCCTAGTACTGAATGGCCACTCATGCAATTTTTATTATAGAAGACACAATTCTCACCAAATGGTAAGAAAAAATGTTTAATTTCACAGACAAGTCTTTATTAATGTTAATTAAAAAAAATCATAAAAGCATTTTGTCATTTTATTAAAAAGTTGTAGCCTACAATCCAATACTATATGATGAATAGTCAAAAAAAAATTTGATATGCCCATTTCTTCTGGATTTTTGAAGGATTGGATCTCCTAGTTTCACCACAACAATTTGATATAAATCGATGAAACGTTGGAATGATTGCGCTGCATTCCTTAGACCGAACGGCATTCTTGTAAATTCGAAAAGACCGAAAGGAGTCGTTACGGCTGTTTTTGGAATGTCATGTTCAGCCACAGGAATGTGATGATATGCCCGTACTAGATCTATTTTGCTAAAAATCTTCGCATTGCAAAGTCCGTGAGCAAAATCGTAAATATGTGGAAGCGGGTAGCAATCTGGTGTCGTTGAAGCGTTAAGTAGTCTGTACAGGCCCGTAGCTAGCGGGGGGGCTGGGGGGGCTGCAGCCCCCCCACTAAAAATGTAAGCCCCCCCACTAAAATTTTAAATAAAATTAAATAAAAATAAATAAATAAAGGTAAATTTAAATATAAAATTAATAATAATAATTTGCATGCCTGTAGAATGAATTTGGTAAAACCCATACCAAAAAAGAGCAAAAGTACAGATTAGCACGCTACGTGATTCTGTAATGAGCAATATAGTGCTCACCAGAGTGGAATCAGCTTTGTGCTGTTTATTTTAGCATGTTGGATGGTATATTAGGAGAGTTGATAGAGAGCTTTGTTGATAGTTATTTAAGTTATTCTAAAGTTTTGACTTGTGCAGTGTCTGGCCTTTTACCAACATCAGACAAGTTTTTAGATGTCAACGACCTTAAACCGTTGACGCAACTGCTAAAACAAGACAGGCATGACGATGTTGAAAAATATATTGCAGACGAGGCTCTCATTACAATTAGGTTTCTAAAAAAACAAATTTCAACCAGGCTACAGTATCCAGGAAATGATGGATTTTATGCTGGGCTATAAAGATGCATTTCCTACTCTAAATTGGCACTATTCAGCTGCAAACTCTCGGCATCTCGATTGCCACTTGTAAAAATTCATTTTATTGTCTAACACGAGTACTACAACCACAGAGAAGATCAATGTCCCATGAGAGAAAAAGCAAACTTGTACTTCTGACATTTGAAAAATCGCTCTGTAAAGCAATTGATATGGATACCTATCAAATACCAAGAATGCAATAAAATAAAATCAGATTCAAATAATTGTCTTGACAATGATCAAACCATATTATAATGAAATAGACTTTTTAGTTTAGTTTCTCATTTCAAACTACTACACATCCATTCATGTTTTACACATGAAAATGGTCATGAGTTTCATATTCAGTGCTTGGACGTAGTCTTACAATATTATAATAACTTTAATCTTACAGTTTTAGAACAGAGAAAGAAGCTAATTCAGCTTAGCTGACAAACTTTGGCTTTTGATTTTTGAATGACTCTCAATAATTCAAACTATTTTTATAATTTAGTATTTTTTAGTGCTAGTCTGACACTGCATAACTATTAACCCCAATATTCTGAACTGATTAATTCAAAGAAACAATTTAAAGCTTACTGTCAAGCCACACAATCTTTTCAACAATATAAGTTTAATGATAGACTTGATATATAATCTAATCTTCTATTTAGATTGTTTAGAAACTGATGACAAGTTTTATGGGTAACACATGAATGGATGTTTAGTAAGTATTAGTAACTTAAAATGAGAAAGTAAACTAAATAGTACATTTTATTATAATGTGGTTTGATCTTTGTCAAAACTTCAAAACAAATATTTAAATCCAATTTTATTTTATTGATTTCTTGGCATTTGATACAGATGTACAAGTTATTATCAAAAATAAAATAAGTTATTGTATTGTGGACTATAACGGTTGTCTTAATCAATAATTAAATTTGGACAATTTGATTCAGTGCTGTCATCCCAGTGGTGTGCCATGCACGCATCAAAAATCAAGATTTTGGATAACAACAAGCATACTGTTTTGACAAAATTGCCTGTGGAAATTGGTAATTTTTGTTATTACGAGCAACATATTGCAACTCTTAGAAAATCTAAAATTAAATAATAGGATATCCAAAATTGGATGCCATTTTTTGTCAAATGCTACAAAATGCTTTGGCGAATCTCCTTATCGTGAGGGGCTTCGCACCTGCGGCGCTCGCGGTCAGGCTTCTTCGGTGCCTTCGTTCGTCAGTAGCCCCCCTACTAATTTTCATAGCCCCCCCACTCACTAAATCCTGCCTACGGGCCTGAGTCTGTAGTCTCCGCATGGTCGCCAATCGGTTGAATTCTTTTTAGGGACCATGTGGAGAGGTGATTACCAAGAACTGCAAGATGGTCAGATGATTCCTAGCTGCAACATATGGTCGAACTCATTTTTGGCGATTTTTAATTTTTCTGGTGCGAGACGACGAGGGCGAACGTGAACTGGTTGGCCTTTTGTTGTGATGAAGTGTTTTGTAGCGTGCTGCACCGTTTCCGTGTAGTTTTGAATTCTTGTCACCGATGGAAATTGCTGAACTAGTTGTTGGTAACGTGCACTACTTGTGTTGATGTGTGTGATGCCACTGGAGGAGATGGTGATCTAAATACCGCTGATGTGTAATGATGTCGTTTGATCGATCAATCTTTTGTGTTTCATGTCGACAGAAAGATCGAAAGAAGACAGGAAATCTGCACCGATGATGGGCTGTTTGATGTCGACGATAATGAATATCCACTGAAGTCTTCTCCTCAAACCTAAATCTAATGTTAACGACTGTTCACCATATGTCTCGATACGACTACCGTTTGCAGCTTGAAGAGTGAGTTTAGTCACGAGTTTAGCTGGTGATAAACAGTGTCGTACTGATGATGGTGGTAAAACGCTAACTTTGGCTCCGGTGTCAATGAGAAATTGCTTGCCTGAAATCCGGTCATTGACAAAAAACAAGCGACTAAGGTTGTGGCTGAGGGCAGCGGTCGCTAACACTGACCTGCCTTGGAGTTTAAAGATTCTTCTTTCTTGAAAGCACATGGTTGATTACATTTCTTTGCTCTCGCCTGGTACTTCTGATGATACCAGCACCACGAATTCGGACTGGTTTTGGAGCGTGAACTTGAGCGAGTCCTGCTATGGCGTCTGCGAGTATTAAAATCATTAAGACGTGCTTCTAACCTTTCTAGTCGCGCAATAACTTGGTCTGTGTGTTCGGAAAGGTTATCTCCTGCTGTTTGGTTGATGGTGCTTTTTGAAAAGGTTTCAGCAATTTTGTCTGTCATCTCTGCTAGCGATTCGCTTGATGCCTGGTGATTAATTGCTAGTATGCTTGACACAGCGTGTGGCAGCTTGTCCATCCAAAGCTGCTTAAGGATGGTTTCGTCTAATTGGCGAGAACCTAGAAGAGTGCGCATGTGACGCAACAACTGTGAAGGTGTCCGGTCGCCAATGTCGAGGTTGCCCAGTAATTCTCGAAGCATTGCTGTCTCTGACCTGCTCGTTCTCGACATCAAAGCGGTCTTCAAAGCTGTGAAGGGGTCCGTCTTTGGGGTGTTCTCGAGGATGTCAAAAACTTCTTCAGCGACGTCGGTGGGTAGTGTTTGAACGACGTAGGCGTACATTGTTCGCTCATCGGAGATCCGTCGTGAATGAAAAACGGCCTCGATTTGGTGAAACTCACTCGAGGATTTTTGACGGAGAACGTCGGAAGGCTGATGTGATACATCTCTGGCTGTATTGAATCGTTGTTATCCATATCCAAAGAAAATAAACGTGCGCTTAGTCGAGGGTCACCAATTTTAGGAACCAAAAAATATTTATAACGAAGAGAATTAACAACGCAAGCTTTATAATTTCGTAAGACTTTATTTTTACAAAACTTCAAACTTCTCCGAAACGGCTGAACCGAAAGCGGGAATGTTATTGGGAGCGAGAATGCGACCGGTAGCGTGTAAGCGACTGAAAGCGGGAATGCGACCAAGAGCGAGAGAGCGACCGGGTGCAGGAACGACCGGTAGTGGGAATATGAACGAAAGCGAGAATGCGAACGGGAGTGGAAAACGACTGGGAACGTGAAAGCAACCGGGAGCGGGAAAGTAAACGTTGAGGAAAACGGGTACGAGAAAACAAAAACGATAGAAAAACAACAAAATACTGCCAACGCTAGGTACTACGCTAGTAAATAAATAGATTACGGTTAAAAATAATTAGTAAAATAATGAAAAGCGAGCGTTTCGTATTCAGTGATCAGCGTAATCTACATACATATTTTCCTATGTCTGTATGTATGTTTGTCTGTCTATCTGTATGTCTGTATGTCCACAATTATTACATTAGTTATAGTTATCTAATATTTGATTTGAAAAAGCAAAAAGTTTCTTTTGAGAGATGCTTGTTTTGAAACCTATAATGCTCAACAATAGCTTATTTTACTCCTTCTGGTGCGGGAATACCGCGGGTTTTGAGGTAATACCCATATATATATATATATATATATATATATATATATATATATATATATATATATATATATATATATATATATATATATATATATATATATATATATATATATATATATATATATATATATATATATATATATATATATATATATATATATATATATATATATATATATATGAAATGAGTTTATTTATATAGCGCCAGATAAGTCAGAGGCGCTTACGAAGGTTCCTTTTGGAATAGGAAACTTCGAAGAACACGCTATTTTCATAGACATGAGAAGTTAACCCTAGATAACGCTGAGTTTACGTGAGCACATGTGAGTTAGTTTCTTGCTCAAGAAAATTATATATATATATATATATATATATATATATATATATATATATATATATATATATATATATATATATATATATATATATATATATATATATATATATATATATATATATATATATAAACCTCGAGGAGAGGTTTTCTTCTGATGACCTCCACAGAAAAGCTCTTCAGGAGTGCACACACACATACATACATACATACATACATACATACATAAACACACACAGACACACATACATGCACATACACATACATATATACATACAAACATGCATATATATACATAGTTCCCTCTCGCTCACCCGCTCCGCTCATTTTGTGACGGATTTCAAAAAAAATTTCTCTATATTTGATCCCCCTTGACTCTCAAGGTTGTGTGAAAATTTCATTACGATCGGATGAATGGTGTAGCAATGCATAAATAACATACCTATATATATACATACATACATATATATACATACATACATATATATATTTTTGAACGTATTTCGGCGTAATGTACAAACATAAATATATGTATATATATATATATATATATATATATATATATATATATATATATATATATATATATATATATATATATATATATATATATAGACTCCTAGACTCTATATATATATATATATAGACTCCTAGACTATATATATATATATATATATATATATATATATATATATATATATATATATATATATATATATATATATATATATATATATATATATATATATATATATATATATATAGACTCCTAGACTCTACTAGGAATCGAACCCACGTGTCTACGGCAACACCGCCTCGCCTAAATGCAAGCGCTCTTACCAACTGAGCCACCGACCATCACCAAAAAATGATGGCTAGAAGTCTCAGTCTTTCGGAGCTACTTAACATTAGACTACGACTATGATAGGTTCAGAACTCCTTACTTCGGCTCGACTCGACAGCTAGTCTGCTGCCAGATAGGTAATATATATATATGTATATATATATGTACTAGCAGTGCCCGTAGCGGCTTCGCTCGCATGAAATTAGAGAATTTGAACCGTGCATACATAGTAGAGTACTGCACGGATCAATTTTTTAGGTCTCGGCTCGGCCCGCCAACAAATTGGCCCAGCCCGTTTCAAAAACCGAATATCCTGGCCCGGCACGGCCCGTCTAATATGGGCCCGGCCCGTTTTTACAGGCCTAGAAGTTCTATATACTTAATGAAAAACTTCGGCCCGTCCCACCTTGACTTCAGGTTTAGCCCGGCCCGTCTGAACACCCTAAAATGACTAAAATGTTTATATACTTGGTTAAAAATCTCGGCCCGTTCCACCTTGATTTAAGGTTTAGGCAGGGCCTTATAAGACCCTAAAATAACGGCTTGGCCCGTCCGTCCGGTGATAAACTGAACTCATCTACTTTTGACCGGCACAAAACCTCAAAATACCAATTTTCACATCTGTAACACTTACAATTTTTGAGTAGCAGTTATTTTAATATCAAATAACCCTTTTTCAACTTCACATTTGAGGTCCTGGAAACCAAATTTTCAAAAAATGGTGAAACACGTATATCATTATTTTTAGAGTAGAAACTAAATACTAATTTTACTTTTGTAGCATTTACAGTTTTTGAGTAGCAGTTACCTTATAAACCAAGTAATCCTATTTTCCACCCCATATTTGAAGTCCTGGAAACCAAATTTTCAAAAAATGGTAAAACACGTATATCATTATTTCTGGAGTAGAAACCAAATACTAATTTTTACTCCTCCAGCATCTACAGTTTTCGAGTAGCAGTTACATTAAAAACCAAATAACATTATTTTCCATCCCACATTTGAGGTCCTGGAAACCAAATTTAAAAAAAATGGTAAAACACGTATATCTTTATTTTT
>OZ022238.1:40036633-40069133 GCA_963978895.1 Erpobdella octoculata | reverse complement strand
GAGTAATTTGCAATTACACAAATCACTACACAAAATCGCTCTTCAGCTCGTTAAAAAATAAATATTGAAATCTCTTCGGATATGATTGAACATTCTTTTATAGATGGATGGATGGATTACACAATATACAACTACAGCCATCTATATTTAATTTCAATTGGAGATCACCACAAAGTTTGACAAGATCAGGTTTTTCCCGAACATATATATATCAGGTAACATAAACCTGGCCTATTGGCTACCTGTGTCATTGGCAATACTCGAACGTTTAATACATCTATGGTTTAATATTTCTCTAAATTTTTACACTAACATACATTTGTCTCCAGTTTAAATATTGTTAATCTAAAATAAACTATTTTTTCGTGTCTTTAAAATGTAGTTTACCGTCACGTGATCAGGATTGGCGAACCAATCACAGCGCAGTCAACATTAAAATCATCTTTTAACCAGTCAGCAATTCTTCAGTATTTTACTCGACACGGTTTGGTAGTTAGTTAATTAGTTTAGAGTTTAGACAGACATGTCGGGGGATACTGTGTTTGGAAAGATTCTTCGTGGGGAAATCCCCACGACGTTTATACACGAAGATGACAAGGTAGGTACTTGCACATTAATTATACGCATGATCAATTCTGCATCAGTGTTATTGACAAGGCGCGCGCTATGGCAATAAGCGGCGAAATTGCTTTTGACATGGCGGAGCAAATTAATAATATTATTAGCATATTAACCCTAACCCTCCGCCATGTCAATAGTGATTTCGCCGCTTACTGGCAAGGCGCGCGTCTTGTCAGTAGAATTAACGGATGTCGGATCTGATATCTGCTAATAACTAGAAGTAGCAGCTAGTAGTTGCTAGTTTACTCCTAACAGTTACACAAATAGAAATTTGAGAGATTGTGCATGACAAGTCAATTGTTTCCTATTAGGTCAACAGGATTATTAGGTGATTAATTAGGTCATTAATCTAATCCTTTTATTTTTATTATTTTTTTTCTGCTGTTTTTTATTAGCTAAACTAAGAAATTTTCTGAATTCTGCAGTGTGTAGCTTTTCACGATATCAACCCTAAAGCTCCTGTTCACTTCCTGGTCATACCAAGAAAACCAATAGCTCAGCTATCAAAGTCAGAAGATGCCGATGAACAGGTACAAACAAAAGCTTTTTGGGTAATCATGGAGAATAGCGGCAGAAATTATTTTCTGTATTTTTAATTATTTTTCTATTATAAAATTATTATAATTAGAAAGAAAAATAAATTAGCAATTGACAGATCCAATTAATTTCTTAAAATTATAATTAAAAAAAGTTAACACCAGAAAAGCGTCAGGTAGTAGAAAAACAATTATTCTTATAAACAAAAAACTGACTAAAAGTGAAGTGAAATAAAATATAAAAGAAATTATTTGTGCGAGTTTTTATAAAATATTTTTAAAGAAATAAATAACTTATTTAAGTGAATTTGAGTTCCGTAGTTTCAAACCAGGTGGCAAATTCTTTGCTGAAACTGTGTTTCTTTAATTGAAAACTATCCAGTTTGATCTTTCTCTGAAAAACTGCTCGGACTTAAATAAACTGTCATTTTTTCTGTGAATAATGTTAATCTGACTGCGTGATTAATATTTTAGCTTGTGATTGTTACATGTTTTTTTTCAAATAACTTTATTTTTGACTACGCTATAAACCGTTTCTGTCGACATAGTTTTTGCTGTGGTTCTCTTGGGTATTTCGTGAGTTTTCCGAGAGAATTTTATTATAAAAAATTAATAAATTGCTTGGATCATTAAATTGAAGTCATTATTGTGATTACAAAAATATAATTATTATAAGGGAAAAATAATTAAAAACACCGAAAATAATTTCTGCTGCTATTCTCCATGTTTACACCTTTTTGCATTCTCATTGGGTTTCATTAAGGTGTCTAATTATAACCTGCAATTTTGGGAATAGGTTTTGGGTCACTTGCTGGTGGTTGCTAGAAAAGTTGCTAAACAGCTTGATTTGGCAGAAAGTGGATACAGAGTGGTGATAAATGATGGCAAAAATGGAGGACAAGAAGTTTATCATCTGCATATTCATGTCTTTGGAGGCAGGAAGATGAACTGGCCTCCTGGCTAAACATTTTCAACTTGACATGAATGAGCTTTGTTTGTGTGAAAACATCTGGTAGTGGTACAAATAGAATTATCATCCAATTAAGTATCATTTATTCATTCTAGATACTAGTTTTTTTTGTTATTTCCCGTTTCATTTAAGCTGTTATGGTGTGTGTTCAGGCTTCTTGAGATCATTATTAGAAACTTCTTGATATCCTACACCTTAGAAAGTTTAGTTTTAATCTATAGCTTTCTAGTAAAAATTCCTAATGTAAAAAATATTGAGAAACAATTTATTGAAAAGACTTGTTTTTTATATATTTTATTTGCTATAACAAAAATTTGAGTTTGAAATAATAAAAAAAGTGTGGCAAATGATTTTGTGTGTGAATTATCAGTATTTCGTACAAGTGTTATCTTATACTGCTCCACTGTTGCATTTCTGGAGTCGTCCAACAAATCTTTTTGACGGAGGCTAAGTCCTGCACGGGTGAATGAATCTTTATGTGCCTCATGTGAGTGTCTCTTCCGTTTTGGTGATTGGAAATAACAGCAATTTGTATCATGAAAGTCCTGACTGGTTTATCACTGATGTTTGTCAGGGGTATCATGACCCAACCCGTGGGCTCAACAAGTTCTACTTGTTCGAGTTCCCTTAAGTCGTTGACATGGTTACCAACTCTAATCGATAACCTGGAAAATAAAAATTTTACAAACTGATTGTTAATATATACAAATCTTTAATATATACATAAATATACAACATTATCTCGTTATATTAAACTCATTTACGAAGAAATTTATTATATGATCCTACAAAATGAACTCAAGACTCCGAAAGAAATAGAAATTTTGGCTTCAAAACCAATACAAGTTTTAAAAACTAAAATTATTACTACAGTATAATTCCGCTATAGCGTACCTCAAGGAACCCAAGAAGTGGGTATGTTATATCCAAAGTATATCCAGGTATGAAAAAAATAAATAAGTTACCATGGAGAAACAAATTGCATTTATTGTAGATGTAACATCAGTAAAAAGTGCACTATTTTGTTCTAAACTATGTCACTTTATTCTGACTAGTGGTCAACTGACTGGGATGCTTTGTGATCTAACTTGGAAAAACTATGTATATAGGTGTCTTCATGATGTTGATAATTTAATGGTCCGATCTTAGCACCTGCAGTGGTTTTGTGATTCAGCTTTTCTTTTTCTGTTCAGGCAATTTACTGAGCCAAGAAATTTAAATTTGTGATTATGTTTCATTTTCTAACTGTTCATATATTTTTTTGTTTTTAGGATAATTGCTTTGAATTTAAAAAATACAAAAGTCCTTGTGTTTTATCTTAGCGCATTTTTGGCGAAGCAGATTGGTATTTTTGGCAAATTCCTAGATTTGGTAATTTTAATGTTACACATACAACTTACTTAAAGACTTATTATTCAAGTTCATAATTTTTTATAATTAAGCTAATTGTCTCCGGAGTTATTAATACTAGATTTCAATAAATTTACCAAGTTTGGAAAACTCCGAGTTTGTGCTTAGTTTTTTAAAAGCTCCGGATTCAGGTTTTAATTTTTTAAAACACCTGGTTCAGGTTTTTCATTTTTAAAAGTTTGAGTTTCACTTTTTCAAAACATCGGGTTCTGGTATGCAAAAACCTACAAGTCTGCCAATTTAACAAGACTTTTAAATTTCAAGACCGATGCCTTTGGGCTTTGTTTCAAGGAAAAATATCGTTAGATTTCAAAGAAAGTATCTAAAATTCTGAAAATTTTGTATAACTTTTGGTTATCAGTCATTGTTTATATACACTAAAATAAACTTAGAAATATTTAATGGTTTTTATTTTACATCCCACTCAGTCAGGTTTCTTGAGTTTTATTAAAACAAAGCTTGATGGCAAAGAACTAAGCCTTAAGAACTAAAAAAATAATACCACATTGGCTTAAAAGTTATTCTAAACATAGTTGAGTTATTTAATGTTATTTTTTTTATAATACATCTTTCATTTCATTTTAAATTTACAATGAAATAGTACGAGAATCTTACCTGCTGGGTGTGTAACTCTCATCAGCTTTGAAATCTGCAAATATACATATGTCAGAAATTGTCATCTTTCTCCTAAATTGTATATTGACCATGTGGGGTTGGGGGCCATCCGATTGCCAGTATGTCTCCAGAGAAGTGTCCCTTAGCTGCTCAACTCCAAACCCTATAGTTTTTAATTTCAAATTACAATTAACAATTAATAAAATGGTATAATACACAAAAATGTAACTTCTAAAAAAGAGCTATCTATACTATTTAGTTATTGTCAAATTTTCCAAAACAAATTATTAGGACTGTATAATAATGGAAAATTACACCTAAATAATTCAATACAGAACACAAAACATTATTCAACGTATGTAAATAGCGATTTTCAACATAAATAAAATTAAGTCGCTAAATGTGTTGCTAAGCACTAAACTCGAGAACAGCTGAACCAAATACTACGAAATTTTGACAACATGGTATTCATTAGGGAGAAGGTTTTTATCTATTTTGTTGAAAAATGGGTTCATTATTTCATTTTTTATGAGCAAAAAACCTCTTAGGCCCAAAACTCCCTATGTATGAAAATCAAAGGTTATTGCATAACCAAACTCAAATTTAGTTTAGGTAACAAAGTTTCAAACAACTTTTACTAAATCTATTTTACATTTAAGGGCAAAAAAGTTAGAAGAGAGATGAAGAAAGTAAGAGAGCGGGAAAGCAAGCAGGAGAACAAGTGGGAGAGCATTCGGAATCGGGAAAGCGAGTGGGAGAATGAGCGGGAATGGAAACAAGAGAGCGAGTGGGAGAGCAAGCGGTAGAGCAACCGGGGATGGAAACAGTACCGAGTGAGAGAAAAATGATACAAAAACCTCTAAAAATCCCAGACAACGCCGGGTACCACCGCTAGTACCTAAATAAATTTTCCCCCATGATTAAATATTCTTAATCGGTGTAACTAAATATTGCACCGGCCCATGACTAAAAACTGCATCGACCAATCGGAATCATTTTGAACTTGGTTGCTCATCTCACCGTTTGTTTTTATTCTGTAGGATATAAAGATTGGTTTACATTTTTCCATAATAAATTTATTAAAAATACTCTTACAAATGTATGAAATTCAATTTTTCTTAAAAAACAATAAATATTTACAACTGGCTGGTAGCCATTTTATTCTATTGTTAATGTTTTGCAGCCCTCAGCTTTTATTTTTTGGTAGGCATTGGGAGCTGATGTTGTCCTATTTGGAAGACAACGTGTTTTTGGTTTTTTTTATACTGCCATGAGGAGTAGTTGGAACTGTAAAAACACAATCTGAACTCTCAGATATTTGAGAACCAAGCTGATGGAAAATTTTCTGTATACAACTTCTAGCAAACCTCAGGCTCCTGGATTTGCCCCAATGTCGACTAAATAAAGTTTTTGTTTGTCCGGTCCGTGTGCTGAGGCCGGCTGTGAAGTCCAACAATTCGTTTATCAAAGTAGTGTTGGAATGTTTTCGGCACTTTCGACAAAATGCTTTCAGGCATTTTTATTTAGTCGACAGTGGCATCAAAGGCAATTACGTTTTTAATGATATTAAAACCGATTCACTAAAAACTGTCTCGTACACAGACCTACTTTTTCCTACAACCTCATCTAGCTTACGCCTGATATTTTCTAGCAAATGGCGTAAGCAGACGACAATTATGGCACATACACAGCTGTACATCATTGAATTTTCCATGGCTAGTTTGTTGTCTAAACCAAGGTTTGGGACTTGGAAATCTTCATATCTTTACATTTATTTGTATTTAATTTTTTAGAAAAAAATTGTGAATCATTTATTTAAAAGAATTTGAATGAAAAATGTGAATCAATCTTTTTATTCTACAGAAACAATAAATACGAATGGAGAGATGTGTAGATGAAGTCGATGCGACCAATTAACTTTAAAATGATTCTGATTGGCCAATGGTATTTAGTAGGATTCTGCGTCCCGTTATTTTTTTTTAAACGATACGATACGACTTGTGAAATTTGTCTTGAATAAAACGATACGATACGTCTCGACCAATAACGAGACAAATTCGATACGATGCTACCAAGTTCTTCTTTTCCAATCGAATAATAAAATCCTGGAATGCCCTGCCTCACGATGTGGTCAACTCAACATCCTACAGCCGTTTCAGATGTCTGATAAATGAAACCGACCTCTCAAAATTTCTAACACCTAATGGTCAGATTTAAATACCCGATGACTTTATGTACGCTTCTTATATTTTTGCCGATTTAAATACCCGATGACATATATGTTTATTTTGCGTATTTGAGTTACTATTCTTCCTATATTTTTGCTTTGAATTCTGTTCGAACGTACTCTTTATGTTGTCCTAACGGTGTTAGTGGCCTACAAGTCCTTCTGTTGGAGAAATAAATAAATAAATATCGGGATCTGGACTGAAATGTCAACTGTGGAAATTTTGTCTCGAAAAAAAACGAGATAACATAGAATGATGAACTATACACGACAGACAATATTAATAACTACATTAAAGGAATTGATTGAAAAAAAATATTTAAATATTAAAAAATTTCAAAAGTTATAACAATTTACAAATTGTTTTAAAACTTGAAATAAGTTTCATTTGTTTAGTTTCGGTACATCTATTTGTCTAAATTTAGACTCTAAATGATGACAAACGCAAGA
Organism: Erpobdella octoculata; assembly: GCA_963978895.1. NCBI lineage: Eukaryota > Metazoa > Annelida > Clitellata > Hirudinida > Erpobdellidae > Erpobdella > Erpobdella octoculata. The sequence goes on along the minus strand of OZ022238.1, from coordinate 40,062,304 downwards.
AAGTACCTGTATGCAAGAATTAAGAAAGTGAAGAAAACCCAGCGGGTTTATTTATAGGCTATGGCGAATCCGGTTGGCAAGAAAGAAGCTGAGAAAGTTTCGAATTCCAGCTGCAGACGACGTGCACACTACAGGTGACACACACATACAACCAAGAATATAATCGAGATTATAAAGATATATCTTAGATGAGCTACTATTACGGTCAATTACGGATATCGAAACACTAAAATAATCATTCCAATTCTATGTAACAAATTTGACAAAATAAGTTTATCAAACAGACTAAACCAAAACATAAACATAGAATGATATTAATAATAGTCATCGATGTCAGCGAGTACGATTGCCTTGCCAATCGTTGATGCCGGTTCGCATATATATATATATATATATATATATATATATATATATATATATATATATATATATATATATATATATGTTAGGGAACGTAGTCACCGCGAAGTGCAAGGGAAAAATGTTTTCCTCCAAATCTTACCAGTGGAGGCTTATGCTAAAATCGCTCTAATCTCACATACCTACTTGAAAAATTTTTATTTAAATTAGTCTGTACCCTGAAATTACTTTTAATCTGCACAATTAAATTTATTTCACTTCAAATATTTATTTTAAACGTTTAGTAGAACGAGTCAAACAATCTCTCATATATTGAATTGAAGGAGTTGTTTTATAAGCAATTTATAATAATAATAATATAAATTTAAATGTGTTTTTGTTTCTAAATTATAATCTATGATTTTCATAGATATATAATGGTTTTATTAGTTATGTTATAAAACGTCTGTGCTTATTCATATTCGTTCTTGGGTGTTTTTGTTCGTGCTAGTAGCTAGTCGTTTGCCGTAAGTCAGTTGCTTATAATATTGCTCTTTAAAATGGTTAATAAATGTTACACGCCGTTTGTTACAAGCGTCGTATAGTGGTTCGACCAGCTGCATCCGAATTCGAAACGACCTATCGGACGAGTTTACCATTCAAACCGGTGTCCGACAGGGAGACGTCGCCTCTCCGCTTTTATTTAACGTCGTGATCGATGCGATCATGAGGAAATCGTTCGAAGGAAGGCGTGGCGTTCAATACGACAAAAACAACTTTATCACTGATCTGATGTTCGCGGATGATAGCGCCATATTCGCCGACACCGACGTGGAAGCTACAGATTGCCTATAAACGACATCGGCGATATTGCCAAGTCATACGGCCTAAAGATCAATGCCGAGAAGACCAAGCTATTAACAACGGACGGGTCGCCAGCTCATGTCCACCTAAATGATGTCCAGATCGAGCAAGTGACGAAATTTAAATACCTTGGATCGATCGTGCAGGAAAAGAAGACGTCGTCGTCGGCCGACGTCCACGGTATGCGGACTTTTCATCAAAGGACGATTCATCAAGGGACTGTTCATCAAGGACTATTCATCAAGGGACTATTCATCAAGAGGACGGTTCATCATAAGGACTGTTCATCTAAAGACTATTCATCAAGAGGACTATTCATCAAATTTTGAAGCCACTCAGCAACCTTTATCAATATATACCCAAGATATTTTCAGCGTAAAGTAATTTGATGTATTTTAAAAGACAGTTCTTCATCTTTGATAAAATAAATTTCAAACATATCAGTAATTTTAAAAAAATAGTGATGGCAAGCAGGGTTGTTAAGAGCGATACTATTGGCTGACAAAATCGTTGATGACATTTTTGAGCTGTTCTCAGCGCTATTTGCTACCGCAACTTGTATTAAAAAACAAAATAGGTTTTTTTATATCAATTAAATGAGTTCCAATGTATTTAGATTTTATTTGAAGTTTGCATGAAATCTGAGTCTGGTTGATTTATCGACGATCCGGACGAGCGTAAGCATCTCTTTGAAATGACCTTTCCTGACCTCGCTAAAGCGAGCGTGTTCGTCTCTTTGAAGTGTGGCAGAAGTGGTATATACCGGGTGTTAGTGATGTTTTGAGGTGTATGGTATCTGGCTGTTTGAGTGTGTATATATTCAAAGTTTGTACGAACAGTTGAAAGCAGTTTTTTTAAACTTTTTATTCAATTGTTTTTTGCTCGTTTGATCTTAAGATCTTGACGTTATTTCTTGTACAGTTATTTTATTTACTGTATGTGACGAATAAAATTGTTGTATATTACAACCATGTCTTCCACAAACTTGTTGATTGCTCGAGGCAAAAGTGTCTTTGAAGCGTGGCCCTTTGTGTTAAACCACTGATGCCTGATTTGACATAGCGGGCTGTGTAATGCTTTGACGTGTTTGTGGCCTTTGGTAAATGTGTACATATATGGTTTACGAAAACAGTCGAATTTAGTTTTTCTGATGCTGTGAGCGGGAGTGGAAGCGGGAGACAAGCGGGAAGAGAGAGCGACCGGGAGCGTGAGAGCAAGCGGGGAAGGAAACGGGAGCGAGAGAGAAAAACGACCCAAAAACCTCTAAAAACCCCGGGCAACACAAGGTACCTCGCTAGTTCTATTATAAAGAATAAAGTATTTGGATGCAAGCAGAGTAGCACTGTAAACTTGATATAGATTACCCTAAATTTTGGTAAAAATTTGGTTGAAAACAACATCTTAAAAAAATTTATTAACTTTTTTGATGAATAGTCCGCTGGATGAAAAGACATTAGATGAACAGTCCTTATGATGAACCGTCCTCTTGATGAATAGTCCTTTGGTGAATAGTCCTTTGATGAATAGTCCCTTGATGAATACACCTTGATGAACAGTCCTTTGATGAATCGTCCTTTGATGAACAGTCCTAGAATCGACGTCCACAGCCGCGTTGGCCAGGCGACTGCGGCATTTGCAGCGCTCAGATGGTGCGTTTGGAAGAGAACGAACATTGCAATCAAGACAAAAATTCGTCTTCACCGAACATTGATTCTTCCGATCCTCCTATATGGCTCGGAGACATGGACATTGTTTAAATCCGATGTGAATAGACTTGAAGTATTCCAAATGCGATGCCTGCGGCGAATACTGGGAGTCTCCATCCGCGACCGCATTCGAAACGAGACGATCCGTGAACGGTGTGATCGGTTGCGTGGCTGCCTCGGCGTTTTTCGTTGGTTTCGTTGTTTCTTGTCGTTTTCGACCGCGGTTTTTGTCCTGAGTAGCGAGTATTTGTACTGCTTTAGGGTCTGCTGCAGTGAAGTTTTGGTATTGTTGGAGTTCCGAGGACTTTTTCACTTGACAGCTAATTATAATAATTTATTTTGTATTCAACTGTCTGGCTTTCCAGCCAGCCCATCCTCTGTTGAAAACTTGAGCACGTTTGCTCCTACGCAACGTACTACTCCTATTCAAAGGTGCTGTCTTTGTTACGTCCGTCGTACTATCATGTCTCTTCGTTCACATAAACGTTCACACGTTCTAGACTCGCCTGAAGATGTCAATGACTCGTGAAAAGTTGTTGCTTCTCAATGTTGAAACAGCTCGACCAGCCCATCACATTATCTCTGCTCTTCGCAAAAATCGTTTGCTTCGTCAAAATATGCATCTATTCTGGCATTACAGAGGGCGTCGTGCTGGCGTACGGCGTGGTCGGAGCAATGACGTTCTACCGGATGACGAATTCGGCGGGCAACGAAGAAATGTTCCTGACCACTGCTCTCGTTCTTCTTCAAAAAACATTGTCTTTGGCCTTTTAAATATTAGATCTGTAAACAACAAGTTGGATGCTCTCAAATCGATAAGGAAGTTGATGTCATGCTCCTAACAGAAACATGGCACGACCATGACTCAGTGTGCTTTCGTCGTTTTCTCACACAGGGCTACTCGGTTTTAGACTGTCCAAGGCCAAGACCCGAGAACGATGCGAGTCCACTTCTTTGTAATCATGGCGGAGTGGCCATAATCGCTTCTCCTGGACTTGCCCTAGGTTCCATGAGCTTAGGTATCAAGTCATCGTCGTTCGAATACGTGTCTGGTCGAGTTACTGATCGTTCATGGAGCTACATGATAGTCGTTATTTACCGTCCTGGAAAAGTTTCAGAACGCTTTTTTACGGAGTTTTGTGATCTGCTTGACAGAATTGTCATGAATAACGAAATCATAATCATTTCTGGCGATTTCAACATCAGATTGGATCGGCTTGATGACCATAACTCTTCGATCTTCAAGGACATTCTTGACGATCACGGACTTACCCAATGTGTGCATCAACCAACACATGTCAAAGGAGGTCTTCTTGACGTCGTAGTAACTAATATGCTGGACACAATAACATCAATGAAAATCATTGACGTCGATATTTCTGACCATTTTTTGATATTATGGACATCGTCATTCACACGCTCTCCAGCGTCCTACGCCACACGTTCTCATCGCTCATGGAGTAACTTTGACATTCAGAAGTTCCTGGATGTTCTTCGTTCTTCTCCGCTTGCGTCATCGGAATTGGAGCTCGATCTTGATTCTGCAACAGAATTGTACAATAATACTCTGAGCTCTATCCTTGAGGGCATGCTACCTCAACAACTCATTCAAAACAGACGACGACCGTCGGATCCATGGTTCGACGATGATTGTCGGAGAATGAAAAAGAAAGTACGTCACCTGGAGCGAGTCGCGCGCAGGTCACATGATGCTCGGGACACGTCCAACTGGCGAGGACAATACAGAAAGTATCGTGGGCTGATCCGTCGTAAGCGGATTGCTTTTTGGACCGAAAAAATCGCGTGTGTTCGAGGTTCCAGTCGTGACCTTTGGCGAGCACTAAACGACATCATGGCCAGAGGACGTGCTCCCATCAGTGCGTCCTTTACGGCAGATCAGTTTAGTCAGTTCTTCACCACAAAAATACAAAAGGTGCGACAATTAACGTCGGACGACCAGTCCTGCTCTATGCCCATGATGAGAGGTTCGGACACACTCAAGTTATATGAATTCGCACAGACATGCAATGCGGAGGTTGCACGACTAATAACGTCTCTCCCAAACAAACAGTGTGCGTCGGATCCCATTCCTACTTGGCTTCTCAAAGAAGCATCTCCCATACTTGTACCATTTTTAGTAAACATCTTCAATAAATCCCTCTGCACCGGTCAGGTGCCTCGAAACTTCAAGTCATCGTATATAACTCCGATCCTGAAAAAACAAAACTTGGATACAGCAAACCTGGCTTCATATCGTCCGATCTCAAATCTTCCGGTCGTATCAAAACTTCTTGAGCGACTGGTTCTATCAAGGGTCACCGAGTACGTCGAGGACGGCAACCTTTTCCCTGCTAATCAATCAGCGTACCGCCGTTTTCACTCAACGGAGACGGCGGTTTTGAAGGTTTTTTCGGACATCCTGGGCGCAGCAGATACTGGAGGGCTCACTCTTCTTGTTCTTTTAGACCTATCAGCGGTGTTCGACACCGTTGACCATCAAATACTCATACGGAGACTGGAATCATCGTTTGGTTTTGGTCAACTACCTCTCAATTGGATTCGCTCTTATTTGAGTGAACGAGTCTCGCACGTTAAAATAAACAATACAGATTCTCTAAAAACACCTATTTCCTGTGGCGTACCACAAGGGTCAGTCCTAGGGCCGATCCTCTTCATGATGTACACCAGCGAGCTTGAAGACATAATTGCTGGTCATGGACTCAGTAGTCACTTTTTCGCAGATGACACTCAAATCTACGGCCATTGTCGGCCTGGAGAGAGTACGGTACTCCAAACCACCATCTCCGCCTGTATAGACGACGTTGGAGCATGGATGCAGTCAAATCGACTCCAGTTAAACTCCAGCAAATCTGAAGCCATCTGGTTTTCAACTAGAAGCCAGAAACTTCATCTTCCAAAAGATCCAGTTCGAATAGGTCTTGACATGGTGCAGCCGTCTGTGTCTGTTCGAAATCTTGGCATCTATCTTGATGCTGATCTGTCATCAAAAACACACATCAAAAACACTGTTCGTGCATGTTTCAATGTATTACGGCAGATAAAAAGTGTGGCAACCTCTCTCCCAACAAATTCTCGAAAAATACTTGTAACTTCCCTCGTTTTAAGCAAACTTGATTATGGTAACTCTATCCTGGTTGGGTCACCCAAACACCACATCAATCGTCTCCGTTCGGTTATTAATGCTGCAGCACGTCTGGTTACCGGTGCTCGCAAATGCGATCACATTAGTCCAGTTCTCGCCGACCTACACTGGCTGCCAGTGGACAAAAGAATAAAATTCAAGTTGGCGCTACTGGTATACAAATCTCTTAATAAACTGGCTCCGAAATATCTGTCTTCTTCAATGAACAGGGTGTCTGACTTCCCGGCCAGGAGGAGACTCAGATCCTCATCTTCTGCCTCACTCCATCTGCCAAGGACCAAAATGAAGACGGCTGGCGACCGCATGTTTGCTGTTGCCGGTTCCAGACTTTGGAACGAGCTTCCGACTACCATCACCTGCTCAGCGACGGTCGAAGAATTTCGAAAGAGTCTCAAAACGCATCTCTTCGTGGCCTAGAAGTCAACACTGACATTATGCCACGTTAAAAAAAAAAAAAAAAAAATTATCAAATTAAACCACTGATCAACGAACACATCCAAAAACGGCGACTACGGTGGTTCGGGCACGTCTGCCGAATGGATGGTAAACGGCTTCCCAATAGTTTACTTTGGCGGGAGCGACCGCCTGGCTGGCGCATCCAACGTTCGGCGCCAAAGAAAACATGGCTGAAAATTATTGATGGGGACCTCAGGAGGAAGCAACTGACCGCCGATGGGGCGAGAAGGGTTGCAGCCGATCGAGGAAAATGGAAGATTGTCGTGGAAGACGTTCGTGGTCCCGTGGCACCGACAGCAGCGTATTGGCTTCGAGGACATCCTCCTCCCCAAGCGCCGGCTACGGACTAAATAATAATAAATAACGCGCCGGGTTGTAAAACCGGTTATAAATCCAATACAAGTAGCGAAAAACTAAAACTCTTTAGATTGCCGTTGAAGGATCCGATTCTGTTAGACTAGACAAGTGGATTCGTTTTTTATCACTGAAGAATTTCCATCCAACTAAAAATCATCGACTGTGTGAGCTACATTTTCAAGATGAAGATATACTGGTAAATAGAGTAGATACAAATGTGACTCGGAGTAAAAGCAAAAGCGATTGGAGTATTTTAACGGGTCTGTGTTTGGTTTGACAGCAAATGGAGAAATTGCTAAAACAGTTTTGTGTTTTATGGTTCAATCGTTGTGTGGCAAATTTAAAGATGTAGTTGGATTAACAGCCGTTGCTGCCTTGAACCCTGCTATCTTACGTCATACTTTCGAGATTGTTACAAGCAAGTTGAAGAATTATGTCACTCTGTTAGCTGTTTCCACGGACAATTTATCAACAAACAGGTGAGTACATTTCCAGCTAGTCTTATAAAAATATTTTTATTTTTGAAGTCTGTGGTTTTTTTAATGTCTGATGACTGTGTTTCCAGTTATTGATTAATTTTAATAAAACTGTTTTATATTACAGAGCTTTCTATACCGAACTTTGCGGTGGAAAATTAGAAGTATCCTGTATGTGGAATGGCCAACAAACTTTTCTTCTCTTCGATACAACACATAATTTTAAAAACATATTCAACAGCTGGATTAATAAGAAAATGTTTTTGCTGCCTGCTCGTACTGATGTTGATGATGGCGAAATTCCAATTTTAACTGCTAACTTTCATCATGATAATGAATTACACTACTGCAGACTTGCTTACGCTTACGTCTGGCGTCTCTCCAATCGATCGAAAATTACGTCAAATACTATTCGAACTGCAGTTGTGGACTCCTAAACGATTTCGGTTTCATGCTACAAATGTGGTGCGTGCTTTATGCAACCGACACACACAGGGATCAAAGATAAAACATACCCAGAAGCTCACCAACACAAAAGTTAGAGAATCTGACTCAATCGTTTTCGGGTTTGTAAATGGACGTTCAATCGCCAACAAGGGACCGTTGATCATCAACCTCATCGAGTCACAGGCGCAACCACTGGACATGCTAGCAGTATGTGAAACGTGGCTAGTTAACGACGATCCGGATGCTGTCAAACTGGACTGCATTCCTGATGCTTTTTGTGTCATCCACCGCCCGCGACCAAAAGCAACTAGAACAACTTGTGGTGGACTTTGCATCATCTACCGTGACACGCTTTCCATCTGTATTCACCAACTTCAAAGTCTGGCCAACTATTACAAAACGTTTGAATGTCTATTAGTATCGGTTGATGTCGCGGGTCATGGTCACTCTAAAATAGTGATACCGTCGCAATAATCTATCGTCGCTGTCGTCTAGTCTAAGGAGGTTCTACGACGACTTCTCTGACTTACTCGTTAGAATAGGTGACATTATCGATGTCGACCGCTTCGTGGCGCTTGATTTCAACTGTGGCGGTGTAGCGATCTCAAGATGCTACTCGAAACCTATAACCTACAACAACATGTGTCTATGGCAACACGCACAACGTCAGGAACCTGTGGTCTGCTTGACCTTGTCATCAATCGTGCCGACTCCAGTCGTGTATTAAACGTAATAGTTTCGTCGACATACGGCGTATCAGATCATGATCTTGTTACTGGGCAAATTGACATTTTCTCTAAGTTGATTGCTCAGTTAATCACTCTGTCATTCAAAGAGGGCAATTTTGAGAAAAGAAATGTCAATCTTGCAAAGAAGATCTGGTCTCTCGCTTCAGTGATCAAGAAAATTCTGTGGAGCACACAAAAGTCATTGAACTGCTAGATCAGGGTGGATTATCTGAGCCCACTGAATACTGCTTAGCTGTGTGCTTTGCAGCATTTTTTTATTTCCACGACATGCGTTCGAAAGAAGATTTTTGGAAGTTTATGGCATGTTCTTCCTCGAGTCAGCACGCCGTGTTTGAAGCAGCAGTAATGGACAAAATGACCTTTTTTAGGCCTGAACTTGTGAACCACCATTGTGCTCAGGGACACCGAACTGCAAACCTCCTAGTTCGCCGTTTATTTAATTGCATGTGCAAAAATCTAGTTAAGCGAGTTAACCAAGCTGATTGTGCATCGACATCAACACCTACTCAGCGAAAAATTAGAAAGATTCAGAGTAAGAGCTCAAAGTAAACAGTCGTTTGAATGTAATGGTATACATGTGATTGTGTGCTTGTGAATGTGTGCATTTTTGTCCAGCAATTATTTAATAAATGAAGATACACAATAAAAGTTATGCAATAAACCGAGTTTTGTCTAACTTGAATAAATTGCTATTGGTATTTCAACCTACAGATTTAAAAGAAACACATTTCACTGAAGCTAAAAAGTGTCAAGGTCGCATCAGAAAGCACAAGGTCGCATCAGAAAAGTGTCAAGGTCGCATCAGAAAAGCGAATTTAAAGTGGAGATAATAATAGTTACATAGTTATAAACTTCTGTCAATAGGTAGATTAATTAATCAATGTTGATAAATCAATTGCAAATATTCACAGTTGTGACAATCGTTAATTAAATATGTATGACTTTCGTTATTTATTGAAAAATATTTTTTTTAAATCTCGGAATTTTTTTCAAGACTTTATACGAGAACAAAATTTAAATCTCGCTATTTTATTTCGATACGAGACTTCCCCGCAGGCTGTATCGTTTTAATAGCGATAAGGGATTTCCCGTACCGTTTTGAAATCCCGATTGATATCGGGATAATGATTACGGGACGCATATGCTTAGTATTTAATCATGGACCGATGTGGTATATAGTTACACCCATTCTTAATAGCATCAGGAGTAAAAAATAAATGGATTCCCACATTTAAATTAAAACCCTTTTTCTATTTTATAGACTTAACATCATCAAGAAATGATTTGCAAAAATTAGAAGCTGCTGAACTACAAACGAAATTTTCAACAGTTCACTTGTTATATACCTGGCTTGCATGAAGACAAGGACCAAACAGCCTGGTTTCCAACTTCCCTCAATTTGCCTTCTCTTTCACCTTTAAATGGGTCTATATTGACATTTGTTATTATTTTGCTTTCCATGATGAATCCCGTCTTAGTCACTCTTCTTGTATTAAAACCAAACTTGAATCACAGCAGAATGTCGTATAAAATAAAATTCACGCTTCTTGAAAGATTCTGTAAATCATTTGTGCAGATTGTAAATAACACGAATAAGTTTATGATTAGTTTATCCATCCTGTTTGTCGGTATGGATAAACTAATAACTAGAGCACTTACGCAAGAAATGTTCAGGCATCGCCGATTTGTTTACATACAGCCGCACCCATAAAAAGATTATTTTTATAAAATAATAAGTGTAAAACTGTAAGATAAATGCATCAAGGGCCATGAAGTTAGCAATGATTCCGACAGCAACAAATCAGGAAGTTCGCAACGAAAAGATAGTAAACAATAGATATCGCAACAGTAGAGCCAATTATACAAAAACAACGTTTATAACGACAATTGGAATCAATCAAACGTTTTGATCAAACGCTGTTTTTATTTTTACTTTCTAATTACAATGGACTTTCCGATCCGGAAATCGGCGTAGAACGAAAACGTTAAATAGCCTCTGGCACCTGTGTTTCACTTTTTATAGAAAATTTATTTACATATTTGAATTCAACACATAATTTACAACTAAATTCCAAAAAATCGGCGATCGCAGAAAATTATATATATTTTTTCTTATTTATTTCCGGTATTTCGAGGCCAATCTGAGAAATCGATGGACCTTGGTTATTACCGTATCTTGCCTAAAGTTTAAATTTTTCGTTTTTTTAAATTTTATTTTGTGGTTAATCACATAATTTATATTGGAACCAATTAAACTTTTTGATCAAACGCTGTTATTTAGTTTTACTTTCTAACGACAATGGACTTTGGCATCTAAAGTTCAGTTGCTATAAAAAATTTATTTATATATTTGAATTTAGCAAATAATTTACAACAAGATTCCGAAAAAATTAGCAATCGCAGAAAATTATTTATATTTTTTTCTTATTTATTTCCGGTATTTCGAGGCCAATCTGAGAAATCGATGGACCTCGGTTATTACCGTATCTCGGCTAAAGATTAAATTTAAAAAAAAATTTATTTGTGGATTAAACACATAATTTACTATTGGAATCAATTAAACTTTTTGATCGCACAAATTTATTTTTGTTTATAATCTACTTTTGTGTCGAAGATAGCGTTCGATGCCGACGTCGTTGCTAACTTCAAGTACCTAATGCATCATGATTTAGTTTAAAAAAACATATGGAATTGGCTGTGGGTAATCTTTTACTTTAACGGCCGGATGTGTGAAAGATTAATACATTCTCGGCTATAATTAGCTAATTAGGGTTAGGTTTAAGTTTAAGATTAGGGTTAAAATCGGACTATTTCATTGAAAACATCGGCCCCAAACGCTAAACTCGCTAAAGTGAAAGATAACCTGGCTGTGTATGGATTTATGATAAATGATTTATCAAATCCAAATCAAAATATGCTATAATTCATTAAGACATTAGAATCATTAGATTAAGTCAAGTCAAGTAATAATGTAAACAAACCGTCCTTGCCAGTACTAACGACTAATGACTAAGACTAAATGCACAGGACGATAAGACATGTAGTCATTGTAGTCTATACTAACTTACTAATACTAATAACAAATCAATTATAATTGCTTACCACATATATCTTGAATCTTAATCCTAGTGTCCTAGTATGTGCTAAAATTGCCTAAAATATAAAAGAAGACTAAACTAAAAACTAAACTAAACTTTACTAAAACTAAAACTAAACATAGCTACTAACTAATTTAACAGTTAAATTAGTCTAGACTAACTTTTTAACACCGAGATACAATATTATTATTAATAATAAGAATTATGAATCGCTAAGCCACTAAGAAGCTATATTAATATAAATAGTAAATAGCTCTAAATCTAAATCATTTATATGTTTACATTTTGTTTGGATACCAATGTTGCCGTTTTCAAAAAATAAAAATCAAGCAATTAATTATTTAATTGTTAAAAATAAATTATTGCAATTCATTTTAAAATATGGTAAAACAGATAAAGAACAACCCTTGAGCCACCCTACCCAGTTTTGTAAATTTAAAGATTTTTCAATCGTTTTTCTCTCTCGCCCCCTTTTCCTTCCCGCTTGCTTTTCCACTCTTCGCTCTTCCGCTCGCTCTCCATCTCTTTCTCACTTTCCCACTCTCATGCTCTTTCTCGCTCTCCCGCTTCCTCTCCCATATTCGGTCGATCTCCTGCTCCCTCTCCTTTACCCGATTGCTCTCCCGCTCCCGGTCGCTTTCCCCTCCTCTCTCGCCATCCCGTTCCCGTTTGCTTTCCCATTCCTGTTCGCTCTCCAGTTCCGCTTGTTCTCCCGTTCCCGTTTGCTCTCCATTTCCCGTTGCCGCTTGCTCTCCCGTTTCCGATTGCTCTCCCATTTCCACTTGCTTTCTCAATCCCGCTCGCTCTTCCGCTTTTTCTCTTGCTTGCTTTCCCGTTCTTGCTCTTTTTCTTTCTTCCACTCTTTCCTTTTTGCCCATAAAACGTAAAATAGATTTGCTAAAAGCTGCTTGAAACCTTCAAACTTTGTTATGTGAACTAAATTTGAATTTTGTTATGCAAATATCTTTGATGTTCGTACACAGGCACTTTGGAATGGGCCTGGAGAGTTTTTTGGTCATAACATAATTTCTATGCTTTGAGATCGACCAGAATATACGTGTTTCACCAATTTTTGAAAATTGTGTCTTTGTGATCCCAATCGTTGGGTGGAAAATACTGCAGATATAAAAATTAGTATTTAGATACTACTTAAAAAATAAAGTTACACATGTTTTACCAATTTTTTTATATTTTGGCTTGACCCAGCAAACGTTCTTTTGCCTTATAAATTATTTTGGTTTTTTTATTAAAAGTTTAATGTCGCTTTCCCGCTCTCGGTCGTTACCCCGCTCTCGATCGCCTTCCCATCCCCGCTCGCCCTCCCGTTCCCTGTAGCTTTTCCTTTCCCAGTCGTTCTTTCGCTTTCGTTTGCTTTTCCGCTCCCGCTTGCTTTTTTGTTCCGCTCATTCTGCAGTTACCGTTTCCGTTCTCCGATTGCCTCGCAAGCTTGTGTGAAAATTACATTACGACCAGATGAATGGTGAAGCAATGCATAAAGGACTTACATACTTCCATACATACATACTTGCACACATAATCTCATATATCTTATATCTATATATATAAAAGAACATGTCCTGACTGAGTGACTGACTGACTGACTGACTGACTGATAATCAACGCCGAGCTCAAACGCCTCATCCTAGGAACGTGAAATTTGGAATTTATATTACTTTTATTGCGTAAGCATCCACTAAGAAAGGATTTTTGAAAATTTTGCTCCTGAGGGGAAGAAACTGGAAAACAAACTTTTTTCTAAAACAATGTATATCTCGAAAACCAAAAATGAGGAGATTTTGAAATTTGGTATATAGATTCTTCTTGAAAAATAAAAAGATACTTGTTTCACCATTTTTTGAAAATTTGGTTTCCCGGACCTCAAATGTGGGTTGGAAAATTGGGTTATTTGGTTTTTATAGTAGCTGCTACTTAAAAACTGTGAATGCTACAGGAATAAAAATTAGTATTTAGTTTCTACTCCAAAAATAATGAAATACGTGTTTTAGCATTTTTTGAAAATTTGGTTTCCAGGACTTCAAATGTGGGGTGGAAAATAGGGTTGTTTGTTTTTTAAAGTAACTGCTACTCAAAAACTGTAAATACCACAGATGTAAAAATTAGTATTTAGTTTCTATTCTAAAAATAAAAATATACGTGTTTCACCATTTTTTACAAATTTGGTTTCAAGGACCTTAAATGTGGGGTGGAAAATAAGGTTATTTGGTTTTTAAAGTAACTGCTGCTCAAAAACTGTAGATGCTACCGGAGTAAAAATTAGTATTTGGTTTCTACTCCAGAAATAATGATATACGTGTTTTACCATTTTTTGAAAATTCGGTTTCCAGGACTTCAAATATGGGTTGAAAAATAGGGTTACTTGGTTTTTAAAGTAACTGCTACTCAAAAACTGTAAATGCTACAGATTTGAAAATTAGTATTTTGAGGTTTTGTGCCGGTTAAAAGTAGATGAGTTCAGTTTATCACCGGACGGACGGGCCAAGCCGTTATTTTAGAGTCTTCATACGGCCCTGCCCAAACCTTAAATCAAGGTGGGACGGGCCGAGATTTTTAACCAGGTATATAGACATTTTAGTGATTTTAGGGTGTTCAGACGGGCCGGGCTAAGCCTGAAGTCAAGGTGGGACGGGTTGAAGTTTTTCATCAAGTATACAGAACTTCTAGGCCTGTAAAAACGGGCCGGGCCCATATTAGACAGGCCGTGCCGGGCCAGGAGTTTCGGTTTTTGAAACGGGCTGGGCCAAGTTGTCGACGGGCCGAGCCGAGACCTAAAAAATTGATCCGTGCAGTACTCTACTATGTGTTCAACATACCCCAACAAAAGCGCTTAACAATCGCTGTTTTTTGGCGGTGGAAGTGGCGCAGATGGTAAGGTAGTTGGCATGATGCGAGGCGGTGTTGCCGATCCGACAGTCGTGGGTTCGAGTCTGAAGTTGAGACATTTATATTTGCGTTATTTCGTGGTGGATTGTAAGCCATCCAAGTTTCTTATATATGTGGCTCGTAAAAACATATCAACTCTATGTTTCCTTATAATATATCTATATATATATAAACTAGCAGTGCCCGTAGCGGCTTCGCTCGCATGAAATTAGAGAGTTTGAACCGTGCATCCATAGTAGAGATCAATTTTTTAGGTCTCGGCTCGGCCCGTCGACAACTTAGCCCAGCCCGTTTTAAAAACCTAAACTCCTGGCCCGGAACAGCCCGTTTGAATTAGGCCCGGCCCATTCTTACAGGCCTAGAAGTTCTATATACTTGATGAAAAACTTCGGCCCGTCCCACCTTGACTTCAGGTTTGGCCCGGCCCAACTGAAGACCCTAAAATCACTAAAATATCTATATACTTGGTGAAAAACCTCGGCCCGTCCCACTTTGATTTAAGGTTTGGTCTGGCCCGTGTGAAGACTCTAAAACAACGGCTTGGCCCAACCGGTGATAAACTGGACTTAGCTACTTTTAACCGGCACAAAACTTCAAAATACTAATTTTTACATTTGTAGCACTTACAGTTTTTGAGTAGCAGTTATTTTGAAATCAAATAACCCTTATTTCCACCCCACATTTGAGGTCCTGGAAACCAAATTTTTAAAAAATGTTGAAACACTTATATCATTATTTTTTGAGTAAATACTAAATACTAATTTTGACATCTGTAGCATTCACAGTTTTTGAGTATCAGTTACTTTAAAAACCAAAGAAACCTTTTTCCACCCCACATTTGAGATCATGAAAACCAAAATTTCATATATCCTTATTTTTAGAGTAGAAACTAAATACTAATTTTTACTTTTGTAGCATTTACAGTTTTTGAGTAGCAGTTACTTTATTGTATGTGTCAGGCACGCGCTATTAAAGACAATAGACCATTTTGCGTTTATTATTTTTTCGACAGACATTCTAAATTTTTCAAACTACATACATTCTTTGATTCAACTAGGGCTAACGGACCGTTTCGACTAAAATTGTCATCCTCAAACGTCGACGCAAGAAACGATACAATGAAATAAACAATAAAACCAGGTAGAGCGTACCTACCCTAGATATTAGAATATCGTAAAAGGAATTGAGATAAAATAATAAAGAATAATAAAAATATGTATTATGAAAGTTCAAATAATTTAAAAATAAAAGAGTATGTACAAGAATATTGCTATGGTCGTAATTTGCTTATGGAAGAATACAATGTAAAATTACAATCATGAACATGTTATTTTTTTCTATATACATATATATATACATATATGTATATATATATATATATATATATATATATATATATATATATATATATATATATATATATATATATATATATATATATATATATATATATATATATATATATATATGTATATATATGTATATATTTTATATGTATATATTTTTAGCGTAGCGAGGTATAAGATTTTCGGTAATACACGTTTTGTTAAAAATACATTTGTATTCGCCTCTTAACACTTTTTTTACAAAGACTTTCCAGCTTTTGTTTTTACGTAAATAAAGACTAATATCCTTGTTCATGGCCAGTTGGCTAATAAATATGTAACCATGGTCCATCTTTTTGTTTTTCCAAAATAACTTTTCAAAATAATTTTTAAAATTTTTTCTAAATAGCCTACAACATATTCTCAGACCTACCAAATGTACACAAAATATTTCATAAAAATCGGTTCAGCCGTTTCTGAGGAGTTTTGAAGTTAAACACTATGACACGAGATTTTTTATATAGATAGAGATATTAAAACGTGTTTATACAATTAATGAGCTAACTGATTTTTTACATAATTAAAACCAAAAAAATAATTTACATTTGTATTATTTTTGGAAGTACTTAAAAGTAAAAGAATGAAAACTTTCGGCGGGCCGAGCGTTGGACATCCCTGCTTTGTGCTTTAGTACAAAAATTAACAACAAATTAACCATGTGCGAATTTTCACGTTTTATTAAGCAGACCTAAAAAAGTCAAATTATATTTTAAGATTTATTAAATTAAACGAACTGTGCAAAAACAGTTTGGCATGGATAGAGTTTTGCATCAGCTAGTGTAACTTCTTCACAATTGCTGATGTCAAAAACTCTATGAGGAAAATAAGTGAACAATTGAATTTTTTCTGTGCATCCTTTTTCCTTAACGAACAAAAACAGTGACTTTAATTTTGTAGAGCAAGGCCATTCGAGAATGTGTTTTTCTCCACATGGCATCCTTAACAATATCCTCGATATGGGATCACTGTAAGATCCAAGATACATCTCGTGAGTTTCTTTTGGGTATAATGTATTGTAATTTATCTCTATTGTCCTGAACGACTGCTCTATATCAAACAAACAATTATGTGGTGCTTCAAAATTTGAATCATGACTGCCTAATTCTTTGAAAGTAGATAAACTCTTAAAATCATCAACCAGTCTTTCAATTTCTTGTGGACAAAAAGTTCGAACACTATCATGATTAAATGAATGTGATCTTGATGATGCGCTATAAAAAAGTCCGACTGCTCTTGAAATGTCACCTGAACTCATTTCCAAGAAATATCGTGCCTCACTATTCGTTACTCCGGTTATGTTACAAAAATGCTTAATGGCTGAATCCATGGTTTTTAAAAGTATTTAGGTACGTTTTAAATACAAATCACAGTTAAACTAATTTGTTATAAAACTGATACTAGAATGGTCGTGAGCTTTATGACAAGGAAATGCTTCATATATATATATATATATATATATATATATATATATATATATATATATATATATATATATATATATATATATATATATATATATATATATATATATATATATATATATACACTTATATATAATGTATATATATATATATACACTTATATATAATGTATATATATACACTTATATATAATGTATATAAATAAATACTTATATATAATGTGTATATTATATACTTATATGTAATGTATATATATATATATATATATATATACTTATATATAATGTGTATATATATATACTTATATGTAATGTATATATATATATACTTATATATAATGTGTATATATATATATATACTTATATATAATATATATATATATACTTATATATAATGTATATATATATATATCTATATATATACTTATATATAATGTGTCTATATATATATATATATATATATATATATATATATATATATATATATATATATATATATATATATATATATATATATATATATATATATATATATATATATATATAGTAGCGGATTCAGGAGGGGCCGGGGGGGCATGGCCTTCCTGTGGATTCCAAAATTTATATTTTTTGAAATACTAAAAACAATTGACTACTTTTTAGGTAAATTTCAAAATTGTTAGCATCTGAAAATTTTTTTTCCAGTGAGGTTTGTGGATATAAGATCAAATGTTTGCTTTTTTCGCCGTTTTTGGCCCCTCCCGTCATTTTAAAAATAAATAAATAAAATTAATACTATACATTAAGGCCCTTAATGTATAGTAGTAAAAAAAATAAAAATTGGAAAAACACTGTGCAAAAAATTTTGCAAATTAGACTTTATTTAGAGTCGGTTGATGGTGGTTTAAAACTTGAGCGATCAATAAAGTGCCATTTGTCTTGAAATTTTTTGAGGATAACGATTTCTGGACCGGTTGATTTTCTGGTTGTCTCCTCAAAGGCCGTTTCAACGATCAGTTCTATAATATGATGGCGACTTATCAAAAACAATATATATTTATCCAGTTTCTGTTCAATATAGAAAAAGCCCCATTTTGATGGCCAGTGTTTAATGTTGCTGTGTCAAAGCATTATGCTACAACTTAATTCTAGACATCCTATTTTTTCCAGGCAATTGTCAAATGTCAAATTGCTTGCTGGTAAGATGACAAGTTAACACCACGAACCTCAGCTTTGTAAGCTTGTCAAATAAATCTGTAAATTTTTCGGATATTTCATGGTTTTAGTAAAAGAATAATTATTAATATTATTTGATTTTTCAATAGCACTAAAAATTTCATATTTTTTTGCATTGACTTCTTAAAAATATTAGGAACCATACTCCAATATTTTTCAAAAAAATAGTTTCCATGCTTTGAAGATTGGTGCCCGATAAAACTTGGCTGGGTCCAGTTCAGCACGGACAGGGCCGGGCCTCGACTTTTTAAATATATTAATAAAATGTTTTCAAACAAAAATAAATCAAGTAAAATTAATCCTTGGAGGGCCATGCGGGGTGCCACTAATTTCCTGTAAATTATCATAAGGAGATTTCAGACGCCGACGTGTAATGGTAAACGTAAGTTGACTGATTGGCAGTGATTGGTGATAAAAATGAAAAGCAAATAATGGCAATGGGGTGTAGTTGCACCCCTTTTGGCCAGCTATGTTCCACAAACCAAAATTGTTATAAACTGCTATAAAGCAATATTTTCAATTTATTACATACATACATATATATCTATATGTTTATATATATATATACTAGCAGTGCCCGTAGCGGCTTCGCTCGCATGAAATTAGAGAGTTTGAACCGTGCATCCATAGTAGAGATCATTTTTTTAGGTCTCGGCTGGGCCCGTCGACAAATTAGCCCAGCCCGTTTTAAAAACCCAAACTCCTGGCCCGGCACAGCCCATCTGAATTAGGCACGGCCCATTTTTACAGGCCTAGAAGTTCTATATACTTGATGAAAAACTTCGGCCCGTCCCACCTTGACCTCAGGTTTGGCCCGGCCAAACTGAAGACCCTAAAATCACTAAAATATCTATATACTTGGTGAAAAACCTCGGCCCGTCCCACTTTGATTTAAGGTTTGGCCTGGCCCGTGTGAAGACTCTAAAATAACGGCTTGGCCCGGCCGATGATAAACTGGACTTAGCTACTTTTAACCGGCACAAAACTTCAAAATACTAATTTTTACATTTGTAGCACTTACAGTTTGTGAGTAGCAGTTATTTTGAAATCAAATAACCCTTATTTCCACCCCACATTTGAGGTCCTGGAAACCAATTTTTCAAAAAATGCTAAAACACGTATTTCATTATTTTTGGAGTAGAAACTAAATACTAATTTTTACTTCTGTGGCATTAACAGTTTTTGAGTAGCAGCTACTTTAAAAACCAAATAACCCAAAAATTGATAAAACACGTATATCTTTTTTTTTTAGTAGATACTAAGTATTAATTTTTACATCTGTGGCAATTACAGTTGTTGAGTAGTAGTTACTTTAAAAACCAAATAACCCTATTTTCCACCCCACATTTGAAGTCCTGGAAACCAAATTTTCAAAAAATTGTGAAACCCGTATATCATTATTTTTAGAGTAGAAACTAAATACTAATTTTTACTTTTGTAACATTAACAGTTTTTGAGTAGAAGCTACTTTAAAAACCAAATAACCCAATTTTCCAACCCACATTTGAGGTCCGGGAAACCAAATTTGTAAAAAATGGTGAAACACGTATATTTTTATTTTTAGAAAAGAAACTAAATAATAATTTTTACATCTGTGGTATTTACTGTTTTTGAGTAGCAGTTACTATAAAAGACAATTAGCCCTATTTTCCACCCCACATTTGAAGTCCTGGAAACCAAATTTTCAAAAAATGCTAAAACACGTATTTCATTATTTTTGGAGTAGAAACTAAATACTAATTTTTACTCCTGTAGCAGTAACAGTTTTTGAGTAGAAGCTACTTTAAAAACCAAATAACCCAATTTTCCAACCCACATTTGAGGTCCGGGAAACCGAATTTTCAAAAAATGGTGAAACACGTATCTTTTTATTTTTCGAAAAGAATCTATATACTAAATTTCAGAAAAAATTTTTAGAAAATTTTTTTAGAAAAAAGTTTGTTTTCCAGTTTTTTCCCCTCAGGAGCAAAATTTTCAAAAATCCTTTCTTAGCGGATGTTTACGCTATAAAAGTAATATAAGTTCCAAATTTCACGTTCCTAGGATGAGGCGTTTGAGCTCGGCGTTGATTATCAGTCAGTCATCTGTCAGTCAGGACATGTTCTTTTATATATATAGATATATATATATATATATATATATATATATATATATATATATATATATATATATATATATATATATATATATATATATATATATATATATATATATATATATATATATATATATATATATATATATATATATATATATATATATATATATATATATATCTATACTAGCGGGGGCACCCGGCGTTGCCCGGGGTTTTTTTTAGGTTTACCTAATGCGTTTCTTTTTCGCTCCCGTTTCCTTCCCCCTTGCGCTCCCGCTCCCGCTCCCGGTCGTTATCCGTTCCCTGTCGCTTTCCCGCTCATTTTTTCGCTCTCAGTTCCCCCCCCCCTAGATCCGATTCTACATACATACATACATACATACATACATACATACATACATACATACATTCATACATACACACATACATACATACATACATACATACATACATACATACATACATACATACATACATATATACAAACATTCATTTTTATATTTATAGATAATATGTGTATCTATGTCTATGGAGAAAAAAAACTTCGTTGGCCATGTGGGATGACATGTGCACCCCAGAGTTAAAACATAAGCAAAGATTGATTGCAGAAACATTTATTGTTTATTTTTATTTACCAAAACTTGTTACACCACATATAACATAGCATACCGCAATAAATATTTCTGGAATCAATTTTTTCTTATGTTTTAACTCTGGGGTGCACAGGCACCCCAATAGCCAACGAAGTTGTTTTTTCTCCACGGCCTTCCAAGGGTTAAATAAATGTTTACATATATAAATTCCAAAAATTTCATTTAAAAAGAAATTTGTTTGCAATAAATGAAAAGTCGGCAAATACAGAAATATAGGGGATTTGTTAAAAAAAACCTCGTTTTTACGGCTTACTAATTTTAATGTGCAAAAACTTTCAACGTGTGGCTCAAGTAAGCAAGCAGACAGTGATATATAAAGAAATTTAATTAATGAACTAAAATGACTGTTTTTTAACCCAAGGAACGCTTGATGAAGAACCTAGAAGGTTTGAAAATAAGAATAAAATATATTCGGGATGCTGCCAAAGAGCCTTGTAATAACTAGAACATTTTCAATTTTCAGTTATCACTCAATTGTCACGTATGTTCTGCAACGAACCGTTCTCATTCCCACAGGTCAGTAGAGCTGCCAACTGGAGAAAAGTAACGATGCGCTAAAGTTCATTATAAGTTTCAATATCTGAAATTATGTTTCAAGTCTTTGGGATAAAGTAAAAAGATATAATAAATTTAAAAAAATAATGGTGTCGCTGAACCGGTTCTTTACTTTAGTTTCAATTTTTGGCGCATTAACGGCTGGTTTTATATGCTAATAGAAAATCATAAGTTTGTAATTACATGTTTAGTAACTTCAAGTGAAATATAACTTTCTAAAGATATTCTAAATTTCTAATCTAATTACACAAATTTAGCATTACATCGAGTAGTTTATCTGCAGTTTAGTTAATCATTGGTAAAGTCTTTAGAATCCTGGGACGAGAGCCGACATATAAAAAGGCGGTTGAAGTGGATGATCGTTCATGACCGATGAAATGTTGTTTCCTGATGGAGAAGAAATAACGGGTGCCCCTAAGCAAAGCCCCCGATCTGTAAAAAATAAAAATAAAATAAAATGGCCGTTAAAAAAAACATTTAAAAAGATCTTACACTGACCGGTTGTCATTTGATCGGAGTATGGAAGAGTGGCGTGAAACCCTGGAGTGTACGAATATGAAGGACTTGGTCGAAACACGTAACTTGGAGTGCTCGGAGACACTGGTGCCTCCCATGCCGGTTTGTTGTGGCTTAAATAGGAAGGCTGTTCGAAAAACATGCTGCCCGACTGTTCAGTTATTGAAAAAGAAAATTAAAAAATTGAGTTTTTTATTATTTACAAACTTTTTTAATACAAACTTTTATTTAGGTTACAATATCTGCTTGTGTGTGTGTGTCTTTTTTTGTATGCAAATCTTGCAAGTAAAATATACTCAGTTAAGAAGCTGAAACTTTCAGCATAGCTTTATATTGGATAAAAATACATGATTCATTTAAAAAAAAAGTTTGTGTTGAGAAACTCATTTTTCCTTTACTTGTTTGCAACTATAAACAGATACAAAAAATTAATGATGTTTTAAAAATTATGCTTGTGTCTATATACTTTATAAGACTGTGTGACAGCTATTGTTACAAGCCATACCTGAACTTGAGGCAATCGGAAGTTATCGACGAATTGGGGATATATGGATGTACAGTCTCCAGTCTGTCCGTACAAGCCGTTCAGCGGATAACTGTGGAGCGAGCCTGAAAAATTTTAATTAATCAGCATATTTTAAATATTAAGCATTTGTTAAATTAATTCTAATCACATCCAACGATGTTTTTAGAAATTTAAAACCATTAAATGAATGCCATTAAGATAAATCAACTTGTAAATCCGAATTGTATTTAAATAACATTATGTTACAACTGATGTAAAGAACTAAATTCAATTTAATTCTTGCAAGGCAGTGGAGTAATACAGAAATATCCGCCACCCATCCTAAAGTCGAAATTAACAATGTTTCATGTATAACTTAACAAGCTTGATACGTGTTTGGCGGTGTTTGGTATTAGCCAGAAGACTTCCCATTTGTCAAAATTGTCGCGGCCCACCCTACTCTTCTTTGGTTATTATTTAGGTGCAAAAATTTTTTCTGGTTGCCCTTCTTTCCTATCCTCATATAATACCACCAAGCAAAAACATCAATATATAGAATTTCAGATGTTTCTATGTATATGTATGATATCAATTTCTCATAACGCGGCTGCCGCGGTGGTCAGCAGTCAGCAGTTGTCAAAATTAGTGCGCTCAGGCGTGTAATACAAGTTAAACAATTGTACAATGTCAGTCCAAAAGGCCAAAAAAGGTGGCGTTGCAATCGAAAAATAATATAGAACTTGAAATACCCCGTCAAAAATGACGTTCATTTTGTTTTTATCAAACTGTCAGATATTAAAAACAGAACGTTTTCGATTTCTACCATTATTATAGGAAGTTCAATCAAGTCAGGATCTCTATCGCTGTAAATGATTATATGTGGTAATTAGGCTATGTCGTTGCTCTACCTGCTCAACAATATTAAAAAGCAAATTAAAATCACTACATTTAATGTCATGACTTTTTTTAAATTTCAGCATAATGTTTGATGTAAGCGGATAAACTCTTGCATAATAAGCTTAAGTAAAAATGTTTTGAATCTTTAAGACTGACAGTTTACAATAGCGTAATAACTTTTATTACACGCCAGCGCGCACTCAATTTAGCAACTGGTGACTGCTGACAGCCGCGGCACCACGTTATGAGAAATTGCTAACATACATACATACATACATACATACATACATACATACATACATACATACATCTATATATATAAAAGAACATGTCCTGACTGACTGACTGACTGACTGACTGATAATCAACGCCGACCTCAAACGCCTCATCATAGGAACGTGAAATTTGGAACTTATATTACTTTTATTCCGTAAGCATCCACTAAGAAAGGATTTTTGAAAATTTTGCTCCTGAGAGGAAGAAACTGGAAAACAAACTTTTTTCTAAAACAATGTATATCTCGAAAACCAAAAATGAGATTTTGAAATTTGGTATATGGATTCTTCTTGAAAAATAAAAAGATACGTGTTTCACCATTTTTTGAAAATTCGGTTTCCAGAACCTCAAATGTGGGTTCGAAAATTGGGTTATTTGGTTTTTAAAGTAGCTTCTACTCAAAAACTGTAATTGCTACAAATGTAAAAAATAACACTAAAAAAAAAGATATACGTGTTTCACCATTTTTTAAAACTTTGGTTTCCATGACTTCAAATGTGGGGTCAAAATAAGAGTTATTTGATTTTAAAATAACTGCTACTAAACAACTGCAAGCATTACAGATGTAAAACTTAGTATTTTGAGGTTTTGTGCCGGTTAAAAGTAGCTGAGTCCAGTTTATCACCGGTCGGGCCAAGCCGTTATTTTAGGGTCTTTTTACGGGCCAGGCTAAACCTTAAATCAAGGTGGTACGGGCCGAGATTTTTCACTAAGCATATAAACTATTTAATGATTTTAGGGTCTTCAGACGGGCCGGGCCAAACCTGAAGTCAAGGTTGGACGGGCCGAAGTTTTTCATCAAGTATATAGAATTTCTAGGCTTGTAAAAACGGGCTGGGCCCAAATTAGACGGGCCGTGCCGTGCCATGAATTTTGGTTTTGAAACGGGCTGGGCCAAGTTGTCGACGGGCCGAGCCGACACCTATGGATGCACGGTTCAAATTCTCTAATTTCATGCGAGCGAAGCCGCTACGGGCACTCCTAGTCTATATATATAAAAGAAATGTCCTGACTGACTGACTGACTGACTGACTGACTGACTGACTGATAATCATCGCCGAGCTCAAACGCCTCATCTTAGGAACGTGAAATTTGGAACTTATATTACTTTTATTGCGTAAGCATCCACTAAAAAAGGATTTTTGAAAATTTTGCTCCTGAGGGGAAGAAACTGGAAAACAAACTTTTTTCTAAAACAACTTTTTTCTCAAAAAAGTAAAAAATGAGGAGATTTTGAAATTTGGTATATGGATTCTTCTTGAAAAATAAATAGATACGAGTTTCACCATTTTTTGAAAATTCGGTTTTCCGGACCTCAAATGTGGGTTGGAAAATTGTATTTAGTTTCTACTCCAAAAATAATGAAATACGTGTTTTAGCATTTTTTGAAAATTTGGTTTCCAGGACTTCAAATGTGGGGTGGAAAATAGGGTTATTTGTTTTTTAAAGTAACTGCTACTCAAAAACTGTAAATACCACAGATGTAAAAATTAGTATTTAGTTTCTATTATAAAAATAAAGATATACGTGTTTCACCATTTTTTTACAAATTTGGTTTCCAGGCCCTCAAATGTGGGGTGGAAAAAAGGATTCTT
>OZ022238.1:40031633-40034133 GCA_963978895.1 Erpobdella octoculata | reverse complement strand
TTTATTTTTTAATTTTTCACTCAATGAGTTATAAAATTGCATTTCAATAAAAAAAATAAATTTAAATGAAGATATTGAAAAAAGCTTACTTGGAGTGTTGTTGGCGTAATAGTAGTTGCCGATGTTGCACGGGTTGTTGTACGTGTTTTGGATTTGAGGGTTCGAATTTTGACTGGGTTGACTTATTGTCATTGAGCCAACCTTCAGAAGGGTTTCGTAGCCTTGTGACGACTGATTAACTCCATTCTGCTTGCGCCACCTCGCTCGTCTGTTACTGAACCACACCTGAGGGGGAGGGGAGGATGGCACGCGGTTTAATAAATTATTTGTGTGTGTTTAAAATCGTTTTATGAAAACAATTACAAATAATTTATTGTTTTACAGGTTACTTTTACAGTCGCTTTTACCTGGATACGAGCTTCTGTCAAACCGGATGTTTGTGCCAGTTCTTCCCTTGTGTAGATATCTGGATAGTGAGTCCTTGCGAATGCCTTCTCCAGTTGGGCGGTTTGTTCGGCATCGAAGGTTGTTCTGCTGCGTCTTTGTTTTCTCGTCAGTTGAAAACCTGGCTCCGAGTCGACGTCTGAAACTGAAATGTTTAAATATTGAAGAAAAAAAATTAAATTTATTTGCAGTTAAGTTGGTGAACTTTCAAATATTCGAGCGCCTGTCGACGTGTTTGCTAATAATAATAATGATAATGATTATTGCATCGGGTTGCTGCATTCTCTGTGAACTTGTGTTAATATGCATGAGACCCGATGTCAACACGAGCGTGCATTAATTACCAGATGAGTCGGCTTAATATTACACGATACCCGTTTTATACAAACTCCATGCAATCGAGCTGCTCAATGTTGGATAAATCGGAATTCGCGTTTTGCAAGTTTTTGTATATTGATGACATATCGTTTATAATATATGACTATATCATAAACATAACTGTTGATATGACTACATATTAAACATAACTATACCTGTTTTGATGACATTTACAGCCGTATGATATTTTCAAGCGGTCAACATATGTGCTCGTTAATGGTCATTTCAGCGGGTAATCAAACTAATGACGTCAAATGTGCAAGCAAATTGAAAAAATTAAAATTTATACAACACGCTTATAAGAGGAGTCACTTTGGATGGTAATAAATTGTAATTGAAAACCGTATCATTGTTACAAGATTATCGCAAACAGAAAATATCGAGACCACGATAAGAAATGTAATTGAGTTTCATGATGTCGAAGAAAATTTAGTTTAATGCTAAAGAAATGACTTCAGAATGCAAAGAAACACTGACCATCATCGTCTCCTGTATTCTTCGATCCATCGTTCTTGGATGTCCTCGGTCTCTGCATCCTGCTGATCGAGCTGACACTGGGAACTGTCTGCTCATCACAAATTCCATCTTTTACTAATTTCTCTCGAATTTCCCAACTAAACATCGACGGATTTTCGCGCTTATATTCTTCAATCTGAAATGAAATGAGAAACGTTTTCATTTCATTTCAGATGATTTCGGTCTACAAATTTCAGCTAAATTGCAAAATACAAACCTTTTTCTCGACATCTTCTGTGGCAACTCTCGGCTTACTTCCGCCAATGGCACCCGGTCTTATACTGCCAGTTTCCTGGTACCTCTGTAAAATCTTGCTGACGCATCCATGCGACACGCACAGAGATCTACTGATGACACAGGGCCTGATCCCTTGGGCGGCCATCTCCACGATTTTGAGTCGTTTGTTGTGAGAAAGTGGTCTTCCGTTTATGAATGTTCCGCCTAACTGATTCACTCTTCCTTGACCTACTCATATTTTTTTAAAGAAAACAAATCAAAATTCGATATCTTTCCAAATAGAATTTTAGATGCAAGCAGAGCAGTTTTTGTTTTTCGATGCGACACAGGATGTAGGAACTTTAAAACGACCAAAAATTAGTGCCACGACTGACATAAGGAGCAAGTTTTCAATAACATTTGAAATTTGATAACAGCAAATTAAAACGCTGTGGTAGACAGAAACGTTTTTTTTTGACGTGGATCAAGTAGGAATTAGACTCACCCTTTTGTAACGCTTCTTTATCCACTTTTCGGTAATCCATGTTAAGAGTTATTGATGCGAGATGAATCGGTCGAATTTTTTAACTTCAGATCACTTATGAACCTTCACAAACCAATTCGGCACAGAATGAAACACCTAAATATTACAATAATTTCACATTTTAAATTCACAGTCCGTTCAGAGGCGTGGCCTGGCGACTACTTCTGTCCAATCGGAGCGCGCTTAGGCGCTAGAGGTAGGTTGGTGTCCATGACGTTTTCCATGTAAGAACTTCGTAGACGTTATTGGAGATTATTATTATCATTGTTATTATTATTATTATTATTATTATACTAAAACAGAATTATAATATGGAAAAATAAAAATGTCAGCTTCGGAATAATAGCTTAAACGCAAAAGGTAAAAATCTTTTGCAAGGAAAAGCCTGCTTGTAAAACTTTC
>OZ022238.1:39976633-40026633 GCA_963978895.1 Erpobdella octoculata | reverse complement strand
TAGGCAGTGAGTGTGAGTCGAACCGTGAAGCTTTCACATTTTACCAGCTCAGCTAGCCACAAACTTGATGGTGCAGTACGTCGTTGTTTTTTGGAGTACTTTCAATTTATACCATATTTTCTGTTTCTCCAGACAAATAGAAAACTATAAAAATTCAGTATTATGATTTCTGTAAAGTCTCAGTTTGATACCAGATAGAAAAATTGTGTCAACTGCGCTAGACCCGGCCGCATAATTCTAAATGGTAGTATGCGGCAACACAGAGAGGTCGATTAGCCTGAGAGGGGCGTGGCTTAATGCTCTGCTTTAGACATTTATAATTGCTATTCCCAATATGGCACTAAAAAGCTATAGAACAGAGAGGCGAGCTGGTTTTATATATGTTATTATATATAACATATATAAAACCAGCTATATTAAATCAGCTACATATAATATGGTCGCTTTTTTATGTGGTTTCAACTTTCATTTTTATGTGTTTCATCCAGGGCCGGCCTTAGACAGTTTTGTGCTATAGGTAAGGAAAAAAATGCCGCCCCTACCAGGTTCACTTTTCTAAGAAAAATCTAAAATTTATATTTATATTGAAGTATTATTATGAAAATATGAAAATGTGGGAATTTCATAATTTTATTAAGTCTTCACAAAATTTGGTTGATTTCAAGAAATATTGAAATTTATTGTTTATATTTTTCGTCCACGATTTTTCATTCTATTACATTTTGAAACTGATTAGACAAAAGTTTAATGAATTATGAAATAATATTAGATAATTACCAGGTTCACTTTTCTAAGAAAAATCTAAAAATTTATATTTATTTTGAAGTATTATTATGAAAATGTGAAAATGTGGAAATTTCATAATTTTATTAAGTCTTCACAAAATTTGGTTGATTTCAAGAAATATATGCTTTTCTAGCTTTTGCAGAAGCAAACTTCTGAATGATTTCAGTCATATCCAACTTTTCTGCAATCGTTCTCTCTATATATATGGTAGTTATGCTAAACCAACCAAACGATCCTGAGACATGGTAGAACGAAGATATGTTTAAATGTGTTTGAATTTTGAGAAGCTTCTCTCAGCACTCGCCACTGTTATCGGGAGTGTAAGCAA
The DNA here is from genome assembly GCA_963978895.1 of Erpobdella octoculata. Lineage (NCBI taxonomy): Eukaryota > Metazoa > Annelida > Clitellata > Hirudinida > Erpobdellidae > Erpobdella > Erpobdella octoculata. The sequence continues at coordinate 40,025,519 of OZ022238.1, read as the reverse complement.
AATTCGCAGTGCCACATAAACATTTGGGAAAAGAGCAACCAAGCCCATTGCAAATAGATAGTCTAATATAACTTTTGGGATTGATTTTTCATTAATTCTTCTTGCTAAAGCAAATACCTCATTACACAGTTTTGTTGTATCAATATCTGCTGAATATTCGTTTTCAGGTGTTAAAGCTGATTGAAGGTCCATGCAATATTTAGAAACTTTTTTTATCGAATTTCTCCAAGTTTTTAATGTCATACAAAAACCCGAATAAGTCACTGTGAAATCTCAACTGTATAAATCGATCATTAACTGATTGAATTGCGTTATCCAATATCTGGTTAAAAAAAATTAACTCTAAAATTCTTTTCTGGATCAAGAATTGGGTCGTCTGGAGCTTCATAGTCAAATTGTCTTCTTCTTCGTCGATATCGTATCTGTATTTCCTTAGGGAAACTGCACTCAATACCTAGTTCTTCGGCCAAAGTTTTAGCTGTTGTAATTGTTTTAGCAAAACCTTCATCTGTTCTGTAATTCTGGAGCATTATTTTAGTCGCATTCAATTGTGTAATTGCTGTTCTTAAATCTAGATCTTTTTCTTGAAATATTTTGCTAGATATATTGATCTCAAATAAAATATCATACCAAATCACTATATAACAAACAAATTGGAAATCGACCATTTTTTGTGCAATTCCCTTAGCTTCAGCACGTGACTGGGTTTCATGTAGCCCAGTGAGTGAAACGTCATCAGCAATTGAAACGAGTGCGTCGTAAAATAAACATAATAAGTGAAATTATTAGCACAAAGCACAAAAAATACTTTTCATAACTTAAAAAACATTTGTAAATTAATAATATTATTTTTCAAAATTTTGCCGCCCCTGAAAAAAGTGCGGCTGTAGGCAGCCGCCTACACAGCCTATACCTAAAGCCGGTACTGGTTTCATCCGTCAATAGCCGTAATCATTTGTTAAGTGAAAGTCGATTCAACTTAGCTCCTATTCAATGTCTCTGTCTAAACAAAACTTATAATTATTTCTGATTTTTAACTCAACTATTTCGACTTTTATAATATTTAATTTATTGTTTTAACATAGGGTTCTGAAGATGGCTTTATATAGCTGGAAATGGCCAGTTAATCCTGATTTCTTTATTATTTATCTATTTTTTAACTAATAATTTCTTCAATTACAATTCTCGTCATTTTAAATAAAAGGGCTTTAAAAGAACATTTTTACTAGTGGGTAATAATGTTAATAGTAATAATAACATGAATGTGAAGTCAAGGCATTTTACGAATTTAGGTAAGTTTTATTCTAATTTACTCAAACTAACTTTGAACTAACTAAATCAACAATTCATATTATTTTGCGACACTTATAATAATATATTTATTAATATCAACAACATAAAACTGAAAATGTGGAATTGTGTGCGATTTACGTCTAGCCTTAAACCACGCCCCTCTTAGGCTGCTAGTCGACCTCTCTGTATTGCCGCATTCTACCATTTAGAAATATGCGTCCCGCCGGATTATGTGCATTCTGCTGATCATTGAAAAAGCAGTTCTAACGACCTTACTGAGTTATTATAGGCGATATAAATATATAAATTTTAAAATTTAACTATATTTTGTCACTTTTAAATACAAATATACATTCTAAAATATGTATATAATGTATATGATGCCTTTTGATTCGATGTTGATTTGAAATTTTGACCGAAAATGATTGATTTTATAGATAAAATTTGACTACGAGTTATTTTAAATTGTAAACAACAAAAACCCGGAAGTAATTAATGTATGGATTGGTTGTGTTTTTAAAACCATAAAAAAATTAAATTCATAATTAAAAACTTAAAAATTGAACTGAAAAACGTGATTAAAGATGCGGCTCAATTTTGCTCAATGGCTTTGATTTGGTCAAGTTACCTAAGTATTACCAGAAAAAACTTGATAGATTATGAACAGCTGTGGTGAGGTCATTGCGCCACATAGCCTTCCATTTTGTCCATCGTGATTTAGTCTGCTAACTCGTTTGAATCAATAAGTCTAGCAGAAGTTTGAAATTTTTCACAGCACTCATTGACACGTTAATTGCTCAAATAAAAGCTATGTAAGAAAAATGTTTGCAAGGTTACTTGGGAGATAACAATTTTGACGAAGCTGAAATGGCTGAAAAACATGCTCTAAAAAATGTTTTGCTGTCTCTGTTCTTGAGAATCTTTTTTATGAAAAAAAACTTAAGTCACTCACGCCAGACAACAAACTCAAAGTAAATTTTTGTCTGTTTTACATCAGTATAAAAAAACTTCAATAGAATTATAAATATTTCAAATTAAATTTTTTCTTACATGCGGATTAAAAATCTCGGAAAGTTCGGCAAAAAAACTGTAAAAGAATTGCTGAATAAAATCAATGACAATGACATAAAATAGAAGCAATTTGTAATTATTTTGCAAGACGAAGCGCATCATCTGAAATCAACAAATAACTATTTTAACTTTCTTTACAAAGAAGAGCAAAAAATTATCTCGATTTTGGCGATGTTATCCATTAAAAAGCATTTTGCACAACCGATAAAATACAACGATATAATCAATAACTTTGATGCGAAATTTCTGCCGAAAACTGTTTTGAACAATGAAAATATAATAATGACAGCGTTTGCGAGTAGACACATTTTTGTTTCTGTTGAAAACTGCTAATATAACTATTTTTTATTTTGTTTTTCTGTTAAACTACTATATTACTTTGTGTTCATATCAACTAAATATACAAGTATGTACGTTGTATGTTTATAATCTTAGATTTAAAATAAAAACTATATTCCAATATATTTTTCTAATTGAATCAAATTCTGTGTACACTAATTGTTGTATGCCCTCCTGACAGCACATATAAGACCCATGCGGCCCTCATGAGACCTGTACATAGACATGACTGCCGCCGATAAACATAAGTTTTTTGTTATCAATAATCAAACTATAAATATCAATTCCAAACAGTATACGGAGTTTTAAAATTGCAATGTTTTTTCAAAAAATTTAATATTTTTACCAGGTGATGGTGAGAGAGGCCAGCTGGGAAGAATTCCTCAATATTTCATAAAAACACATCGTGAGTTTTTAATTTAATTTTAAATGATTAAGAAACTAAAATAACGATAATTTGTTGGCAATTAAACAAAGTTTTAGACATAATTTATAAGACTCTCACAAGCAAAATTGGTTGCCCCTCTCCACAAATTCGTCTAATTTCGAACAATAAGCACAGTTTGTGAGTTTAATTACGCACCCAATATACAAATGTTCTATACATTACGTTACGTTACGTTACGTTACGTTACGTTACGTTACGTTACGTTACGTTACGTTACGTTACGTTACGTTACGTTACGTTACGTTACGTTACGTTACGTTACGTTACGTTACGTTACGTTACGTTACGTTACGTTACGTTACGTTACGTTACGTTACGTTACGTTACGTTACGTTACGTTACGTTACGTTACGTTACGTTACGTTACGTTACGTTACGTTACGTTACGTTACGTTACGTTACGTTACGTTACGTTACGTTACGTTACGTTACGTTACGTTACGTTACGTTACGTTACGTTACGTTACGTTACGTTACGTTACGTTACGTTACGTTACGTTACGTTACGTTACATTACATTACATTACATTACATTACATTACATTACATTACATTACATTACATTACATTACATTACATTACTGTCTATCTGTCTGTCGTCAAATTTTGCAATCGATTTTAAACTAACTTTCCGATGAGCTAGAAACTTCAAAATTTAAACATACCTTCGAACTAATTAATAATGCATTCTATCAAATTTTCGGATCGATTGGACAAAATTTAATTAAATAATCATCTGTGATATTTTCATCAAACTATTTATTGTCTAGGCTAATATGTTTGTTGTTTTTGTAGTAAAAAAATATAAAAGTGTGTTTTAAAAAAACTTTGTTTTTGCTTAACTTGTTTTATAATTTCCTTTGTTTGCAAAATTACCATAATATCACATTCCCTTGCTAAAACAGTTAGAGATGAAAACCAATAATTTTTTATTGTGGATCGACGTCTATTTTTAATGATCTTCTTTATAAGATTTATCGCCTGCTCCACGCTGCCAAAATTATCACAAATATAGTTTTCAAAATTGTCAAAAAAAGAGCAAAGAAATTTGGAAATGACTTTAGTTGTTCCAAGGCGTTCAGTGGCTTGAAAAATCTTTAAATTAACTATTTGCTGGGTCGACATTAATTTCCTTCAAATCATCAAAAAATTCACTGACATCTACCAAATCAACGGAAACGGAGTTTAAGTTCTGCCTTTCTGGGCTTGTCTGATTTGATATCAATGTTTAGGAATTCAGTTTTTGACATAGATGTTAAATAATTAGTATTAACAAAATTAAAACACGCTTTTATAAAATACTTTAAAAGTACAAAAAATAAGATATCGTAGGAGTTAGATGGCAAAGAAAGTGGGTCAAAATGTGATCAGTGGCGGATATAAAGGGGAGCAGTTGGAGCGACGCTCCTATCGATGTCTGGAAATTTTTTGAACCCAACCTTTTTCTTAACATATGACATTTTTTAACGACTTTTTGCAGTATCTCAAATTTTAAATGTATGGAGGCGAGCGAATGTGCGGAAGAGATGATAAATAAAACATTTAAAAAAATCTTTTTAAAATACCACTTTTTTGTGAACTAAAAAGAAGAAAATAATTTTTCTTTGGGCTGTGTGAGAAATATCTTGACGGAGGCATTAATTAACGTTTTTTTAGAATGAAAAAAAATAAAATAGTTTGAATAAAAAATGTGTGCGACTACCATGCATGAAGTGTAATTCTTTTTGTACTTGTACATTTTAACCAACAAATTTTTCTGTGCTCTCTTTGAGCTCACCAACCCCGGATTCGATTAGATTATGGAAGAACTCAAGGGGGACATTATAGAAAAGAAAAGTTGAGTTCCAACCCCTGTCATAAGTGTATAAATGCGCTGCTGAATCTGAATGTGATTAGAACATTAGCGGTAACCAGTGGGCATGTGAAGTTTAAGAGAAGCGTGTAAAATCGAAAGAATGCATTGCGTTCTGATACAATTTTCTCAGTATTCAAGTGATGGAATTTGCAACAGTTTTCTATTGTAGCTGGATTAGTTTTTACTTTTTACTATGATCAGCGGACTCGGTGTTGTGAAACATTTAAATTTTTGAAGAAATGTAAAATTTCAAAGGTTTGTTTATCAAACTTCTCAGTTACTTGCTGTGGCACGCTTCCAGTTTCATTTGATATTATATACTTACTAATAAGCTCTACTCACTATATGCAGCTTGCAAATAAGGTAAGATAACCTTGGATTGTCCAATTCAAGATATAATGTTTATTTCAACAGCTTGTAGCTTAGAATAGAAATATTAACGGACATAATAATTTCTCTGAGTTTTAAAATTTGTCACTTCCCTCAAATTTTGATTTTAATGGTTCTCCGCTTGCTTACCCTCCACGGCAGAGTGTAATAAATGACCCTGCTCACAAACGTGCTCAATTAACTTGACTCACCTATATTATGAAGTTCACGGCTTTTATTGAAGAATTCAGGATTCGGCTAACAAATAATTTTAAAACACTATTTTTTAAAACATTGCAAAATGATTTAACTTTTTAAAAGGATTGCCACGCTAATAAATATTATTTAATTTTAGTTATATAGTGGTACTTTACCGTTGACATCTGTCGGCCTAGATAGCTCAGTTGGGAGAGCGTTAGACTGAAGATCTAAAGGTCCCCGGTTCAATCCCGGGTCTGGGCATAAAACCCACCTTCCCCGGTGGCCGACATTTTTTATGTGCAATCAAACAGAAAAGATTTTAAAATTAAAAATTAAAGATTTTCTGAACCAAATGTCTTGTTTTAAAATATCTGTTAGCACTACTCATCAGAAGCACGCAGAACTAAAAAATTTAAATACTTATTTATATGATGTAATATAAATTTTTGGAATAAATGACGATTAACATTTTTCATAATTTAAAAATCTTAATCTTTTTTATAAGTCAGCTGCTCATTGTTTATGTTTTCTAAAAAATAACAATTTCATTCATGTGTTTTAAAGACTTGAAGATATTATTATATGATAACTGTAATGTAATATCAGCTTATCTAAAATATTATTATTTTTATTTATATTGTTTTTCTGACTAAAGACATATCAACGCGTACACAAAAACGACAATGCAGCCATGTTTAAGAAAATGTATTAGTTATTATCTCGGTTATTATCTCTTGTCCTTTCTGGAAATCTCTACCCTTCCCTGATTCATCTGGTTTGATCACCAACGATATAAACGTAGTAAAATAACTTTATTATATTGAATGTTGAAGTATGTTTACTACTAACCGTGTAATAGGATTTTGTGATCGGGACATTGTGACCAGAAAATTTTGATCATGAACGAATGACATTTTTACCGGAATATTTAAAACGAGGATATAATGAACGGAGACAGTTTTTTTCGTTCACCGACTGCAATTTGTTGAAATAAATAAAAAGTGGAACCACGATGAATAAAAAACACTTTCCCACACCGGGAATCGAACCCGGGCCGCCAACGTGAAAGGCTGGAATCCTAACCACTAGACCATGTGGGAGATTAATGCACGAAGTTAAGCTGCATTGATAGAGACAAACAAAGTGATTGAAGCGATAATGGCTTTTTTAAGCAATCCGCTGGGACCCCTTGACACTTAAAAAAAACAACTTTCCGTTGTCCAATCAGGCTGAAATTTGGTGGGTTTACTTTTCGTTGCGGACTTTATATTTTACAAAATTTTCACATTAATTGGACAAAATTTGAATGAATTATAGAATAAAATTAATTACAACTTAATTTTTCTTAATTACAAATTTTCTGTATAGAAATGAACCATCAGTTTTTAGTTTATTAAAAGTAAGTGAAGTTCAATTTTTTAATTTATAAATTTATAATAACATTTTCCCCATATATTGATTTGAAAGTTTATTATAATTTCAAGCTTCACATACTTCACCATAGACTTATACTATATGTACCCGTATGTGCCTATAGTAAGTAGCGAGGACAAATTAAAGCGAAATTTTATGGTCCTTGTACCACGTGATCAACGGCGTTTTAGGTTTTTACCACAAGCACAGCAATCTTTAGAATTTTTTTACTTTAAAATTACCCAAAAATATTGTTTCAAATATTTTAATTAAAAAATGGATTGGTCAAGTGAATCAGGATATGTTTTTTTATACCCAGCCTTGGCCCTGGTCAAAAGGCCATCTTAACTTGCATCGCGCAATTTGCATGCATTGCATGTCTAGATATATAGTATAAGTCTATGTACTTCACATATCAAGTATTTAGAAGACTGAGGTCAATATTTTTACACACTTTTACTTAACTTGACTTCTCTGTCTGTCTGTCCGTCTGTCTGTCTGTCTGTCAGTTTGTCTGTCGGTCTGTCTTTCGTCAAAATTTGCAATCGATTTTAAACTAACTTCCCGATGAGCTAGAGACACATACCTCCAAACTGATTAACAATGCATTCTATCAAATTTTCGGATCGATTGGACAAAATTTAATTAAATAAATATTTGTGATATTTTCGTCGAACTTTTTATTGTCTATGCTAATATGCTCGTTGTTTATGTAATGATACAAACTATATCAAACATAACACAAAGATTTTTAATAATATAAGTAATATATAATAATGTATAATAATATAAAAGTCTGTTTTTTTTAAATTTTGTTTATTGCTTCACTTGTTGGGTTTTATAGACGTGTTTTACGGTGTTTATCATCAAAAAATAATTTGCAAAAAATTAGATGCTGCCGAATTACACACAGGAAACGAAGTTTTTAACGGTTCACTTCTTTTCTTGTTGAAAATATGATGCTTCGGAGACAACCGATTGAAGCAAACGATTCATTATTGACGTTTAACTGCTGTGATTTAAGTTCAATAAATTAGACAATTGCAGAAAATCTCAGCAAAGATTTGATGTTCTCGCCAAGTGAAGTAATTCTTCCAAGAAACGAAACAAACATTGATGAAATGTGGACAGGAAGTTATTCTTCATTCGCTAGGGGAAGCAGTGGAAAAATATATGCATGGGGCCTGAACAATTATCATCAATTAGGTAACTTTTCTTAAGCTTGTTAAACTTATCAGTACTTTTGTTACAAAAGACGATTTTCTTATTAAAGCTAAGTATTTAATTAAAAATTAAATTATATCCAAACCATCAATATTATTTCAAAATATATGAAGAATTTCACTGAACATACAATATTATTTTCAGGGACCAGCATTACAAAATTTATGCAAAACTAAGCTGCCTTTATTAGTTGTCAATTTTATTCTATCACTATCAATTATCAGAATAAGAAAACAGTTAGGTTGACTAAATTTGTTGCAAGAAAGTTCTGTTACTTTAGGCTTGAACTATGATACACAGGCCTGGATTAACCATTAGGCAAAAAAGGCACGTACCTTGGGAACCAAGCGTTTGGGGAACCACAGGTCCTCAAGAAATATGTTTTTTGATCAAATTTAAGCCCAGAAACAACTGAATTTTAATACAGAAATACTTTATTGTAGGTTTTATATGAGTGATAGTAGTACAAACTACAAATATATTTGTTAACAACTGTTTTCTTTGCATAATGTTTGGCATACCAGCTGTCACGGTCAGTAAAAGACCAAGGGCCCGGGCAGTAGGGGGCACCCATGTGGGTTTGTGCCTTGGGCACTAAAATGATTTAATCCAGCCCTGATGATACACATAAAAAGACAGTTAAACCGGGACATAACACACTCGCTGAAATCTGATTTCACTATAAAAAAATGGGCAAAGCTGCTGATGAGCAATGAGAAATATTAAGAACCAATAAGAAGTTTTTTACTTAAATAAGTATATTCTGAATGCTCAAAAGATGGAGATCGTTGTGGCTCAATGATTGGTGCTGATAACGTCTTGTCTACCAAGAAAAAGCGGACAATGTTGAGAGAAAATAAAATAAAAGTAAATGATGAAAACATTTAAAAAACTGGGTCAATATTTGTATACAATAGGATGTAGCCCGAATGATGAAGAAGATTTGAAAAAGACTGAAAGAGTTACATTTTGTTATCGGTTGGTGAATGTTCAGATTGTTCAGTCACTTTCCAAGAGAGTTCGTAGCACTGAAGGGCACTGACATCCCTTTGTTTGAGTCTTGTTTCAGCTCCAAATATTAACTGTCAACAAATTTTTCGTAAATAAAATATTTAAACTTCTTTAAGATTAACCTAATTGACTTTTTAATATTTTTTAATTTTACAAACTTCTATTTAGGTTACAATCTCGGTTTGTGTGTGTGTGTTTGTGTATGTGTGTGTGTGTGTGTGTGTGTGGTTTTCTCTGTACGCAAATCTTGCAAGTAAAATTTAACCAGCTTTTAACTAGCTAGGTAGCTGAAACTTACAGCATAGTTTTATATTGGATGACAAAAAAGAATACAAAACTTAATTTGAACATCTTTCGTATCTCTAAATCGAGTGTATCTCTAAAGTTTGTGTTGAAAAACTCGTTTTTTCTTTACTTGTTTTAAAATTAATATTCTAATAAGATTTTATTTATTATTTATCTGGTTTTCAATTTTTTTCGTTTATTTTTAGTGTTTTTGTGGACTTAGCTTAAGTGGAAAAAATTAAATATTTACTAAGACTATGAATTTCCGCATTTTGAACGGCATTGAACATTTATTATTTGTTCTGAATTATATTTATAATTTACCCATTCTATTATCCTTGTTGTCTTTAACAAATTGAAAATCAAATTAAAACTTTTATTACCTAAACCATCTTTACAGTAGTAACTCCAATTTGAGACAGGTTTCAAGAACATCGAAACGAAATTCTTCCCGACCGCATGGGAAGACATAGACATACAAGTTAAACAAATCAGCTGTGGGGATCATCATACTCTCGTCCTCTCGTTGGATGGTAAGTTGTTGGCTTTTGAGACAAAAACATAATAAAATATTTTTGTATTATGTTTATAAACTTATTTTTTCATTGATTGATTTCAATAACTTAATTTAATCACTTATCATGGAAAAGTGGAATCATCGGTATTTATGATAACGTGACCATCAAAACACCGAAAAAATGTACAGAAATCGTCCTCAATTTTATTACTTTCAATAAATTGTAAAACCATTCAAGAAAAACCCGAATACGATTGTCAATATCGTAACAATATATTTAACAAAACCGAATGACAAATGCGATATTCTAGTAAGGACAAAATTGTCAGTTTTTTTACACCGGAACGCCGAAGTTTTCAGACAACGAAGACTTTTTAAAACAAATTTTTTAAAATGCAAATATTTTCAATGACCAAAAAACTAGCCGCATGGAATTTGACAAATATCTTAAATACATGATACTCTCGATTTGTTTGTTTATAAGTAACAGGATTACCTACTTTGTTTCAACTTCAACTGTTGCAATTTACATATGTTTTGCATAATGACAAATGAATAATTACGCAAAACAACACCTCTACATCGTGGAACTCACAAACCCAACAGTTTCACGTTGTTGGACCATAAGTTTTGAAACGTGGAAACGTGGAACGGGAAAATGAAAATCAGACTATTGATTGAGCTTTTTCGCTTGGCTATTATTGGTGGGCATAGAAATAGTACATTGAAGAAACAGATTTAACAAAAGAGAAAAACAAAAAATGATGTGAGTTGCTAAAGAAGATAAGTTAGGTTGTACGCATGGAAAAGGGAAATGTACAAAGTCTTACAAAAGTTCCCGTGGAGGGGAGAGAGATTTTAAAAAAGTTAGGTAGTTGACAGAATTGGTTGTCCACGTGGAGAAAAAGAAACGTGAAGAAAGTTAAGAAACTAAGCAATAAATAGGCTGTCTACTAAACTATAGTGACTAGAATATTGCATGGAAACTAAACAATAGGCTGTCTACTTAACTCTAGTGACTAGAATATTGCATGGAAACTAAACAGTTAGCTGTCTACTAAACTCTAGTGACTAGAATATTGCATGGACTGGACCTGACTTGAAATCAAGACGGACTGAGATTTTGAGACAATATTATGGATATCGTACCAAGATTATGAATATTGGCCTATGAAACGAGCCACAAAAAATCGGCCCGTGCAGTAATCTACTGTCCACCTTGAGAAAAAGAAAAGAAAAGAGGCTAGCAGAAAATACTGACTACCTGAAACTTAACATAACCAAAGGGGATGGGGAGGGACCAACAAATTATCTAAAATATTTATGGGCTATAATATTTTTTAAAAACTTTATATGAAGCAAACTCAACCTAGTTTATTTTAAATGAAAAAACTTTCTCTCCGTATTATTGACCACTATTGCAGGAATTGAATTTTTGAATGAAGGAATTTTATACTTTGTATAAAATGAGCAACGGCTATTCCCCGATCAACGACAATTCTTGGATGAAAGTTGACTACATTTTTGGATTTTTAGCATGATCGATGGATTAGACCATCCCAGTGGCATAGCACTGGAGGGCGGAGGGTGTGGTCCACCTCGGGCGGCACTTTTAAGGAAATGGCAAAAAGGTTTTGAAACGGAAAATTAAAAAAAAGTAAATAGATTTTACCCACGGTCATCAACTTTTAAAAAAAATTCTACCTTTCGTTTCATCAACTTATTTCGGAGATTCCCATACCGAGCGCCTGAAACCCTTGCTACGTTATTGGATAATCTACCCCACAAAATTAAGCCACATAACCAACAATAGGTTGCAGATTACGAAGTAATTGTGTGATATTTTGTATTCTTACCGTCATCTTTATGTCAGTTTGTAGCCTTAACAGTTAGTGATGAATTTCAATATATTTACACTCAATTTTGCTTAAAACATTGGCTTAATTAAGTATTGGAATTTGTTTATTTTATTTGAACTAACACCAAGCTGAACTTTGACATTCAATCACTTTTTTATCAGTCAAATGTCGCCATGTTGAGACTTAGTTCTGGATAAATAAATGAATCACTCTACCAAACAGGGGCAGAGACAGGATTAGCATAAAAAGGGGTCAAAAACGGGGTGGGTAGGAAACATTTTTTCGTTATTGTGTCGGACTTATAGGTTTTGACATAAGCGTTGGCTCAATATTTAGTGATTCAAAAACTGATTTTCTGTAACAGTTTTTAGCAGAATAAGATAAGTAGTTGAGTTTATCGACACTCTTTGAAATCAAGTTTTTTTACAACGCAAGGTATGACATAAAAAAGCTTGATCAGAACAACTGCAAAAAAAACGTAATATGTATGCAAAATATACAAGATAAATGGACGTTATAAAAACTGTTACTCTGTACCCTAGACAAATCGTCACACTTAGACTTTTGGATCATGTAACTGCCTTTAAAATGCTAAATAATTTGAGTTTTTTTTTACAACGAATAGAGGGGCTAGACTAGAGTACTGCATAGGCCGGGTCATGATTTTAGGGTCTTCAGGTGGGCTGAGCCGGACCTGAAGTCAAGCCGGACCGGGCCATGGCCGAGATTTTTTGCCAAGTATATAGGGATTTTAGGCCTGTGAAAACCGGCCGGGCCGGGCCCAAATTAAAGGACAGGACCAGGCCTGGAATTTTGGTTTATGAAATGGGTCGGACCGAGTTGTCGAAGAGCCGCAAAAAATCGGCCCGTGCAGTACTCTTGTCCGGACCCACAAGACCCTTCTCCTGTATTTGCCCCTGAAATTATTGACATTATTCTTTTTGCAGAAAAAATTTATTCAATCGGCAAGGGGCATTACGGTCAGTTAGGAAGGAAAGATGTTGGCGTAAGTGACAGGTTCAAGCTGATTGGTGAAAATCTAAATGAAGTGCCGTTTTCATTCGTCAGTGCAGGTCTATCCGTCTCCTTTGCCATTTCAGAAGATGGTAAGCAAAATAAAAACCGTTAAACTATAAAATAAATTACAACTTCAAATAGACTTTTTTAGATTATTTCTTTTACCACAGGTAAGCTGTACGGGTGGGGCCAAGGTGGGACTCAACTAGGAAGTGAAGAAGATAAAAAGTTTCCTGAAATGTTCATAAATGTCAGGTTTGAAATTTCTGATCACGTACATACGTGTTTGTGCAGCTCATAAGCTTTTTTCCTTTTCTCATTAAATAAATTTATTTAATAAATTCTTATTGTTAAGTATTTAACACACAGCTATTAGCTTTATTTTTTTTATAAATTGTTTCTCTGCGATCACTCACATGTAGACGAATCACTGACACGATAGCAGTTTCTTCTCTTATGTAATTTGATTACACGCAGAGATGCTGCCATGGTTTCAACAACAGGTCTTCACACCGTACTTCTGGCCGAGTTCAAAAAACAAACTTTCGAAGAGGTCACGACCCGATGACCTTCCAAAAGAAGAAAGAAAGAAACAGAGTACGAATAAACTTTGTTCGTTTAATGACAAATCGTTACATGATTTCAACAACTAGCCATGCGTTCTTATTTGTGTGTGTGTGCATGCGTGTGTATGTGCATTCGCGCGTGTGTGTGTGTGTGCGTGTTCTTATTCTAATTACGAATTATATTGTGGTTAAAAAATCAGAGTTAACATAATTTCGAACTTCTCTCTAAGTACAGCAGGGCAGATTTGTGGTTTTTTTAAAACAGGCTGGGGCGAGAGATTCAGCTATCATAATGATCGTTATTGGTTGTCAATTGCTAGAATCGCTGTGAAAAAACATGGACTCCTAGATAGAAGTACTGGACGTGAAGCACGCATCAATCGATAGCCGATATCTTACCTGCTAATGGCTACATGTTTTCATTGCGTTTATTTTAAGCCGAGCGTCGTTTCGAAGTCTACATTCTTTCGTCTACAAGTATTTAATAAAAAGCTAAAATATAAAATATAAATATATATTATATATCTATATATATATAAAAATCTCGTGTCATAGTGTTTGGAATTGAACTCATCCAAAACGGCTAAACCGATTTTTATGAAATTTTTTGTGTACATTTGGTATGTCTGAGGATAGGTCCTAGGCTATTTAGAATATTTTTTTTAGATATATATATATATATATATATATATATTTAAGATGATATATATATATATATATATATATATATATATATATATATATATATATATATATATATATATATATATATATATATATATATATATATATATATACGCAAAAACAAGCGGAAGCGTGAGAGTAAACGGGAACAAGAGAGCAAACGGGAGAACAAGCGGGGAAGGAAACGGGAGAATGAAAGAAAAACGATAAATTTTTTTTTCAAAAACCCCGGGCATTTAACACTCGATTGCTCTTCCAGATTGATTTTTTTAAATTGTCGCAATTTTGTACATTAAACTGCTCTCCCGATATATATATATATATATATATATATATATATATATATATATATATATATATATATATATATATATATATATATATATATATATATATATATATATATATATATATATATATATATATATATATATATATATATATATATATATATATATATATATATGTCTGTCTGTCTGATTTTGGCCTATATATTATATATAAACTCCTCCGAAACGGTTAAACCGATTTTTATGAAATTTTACGTGTACCTATCATCAGACATTCCAAACGTACACAACAAATTTCATGAAAATCGGTTCGGCCGTTTTGGAGGAGTGTGGACACAGACACCGTCACGAGCTTTATATATATATATATATATATATATATATATATATATAATAGAAAATATATAAATATATATATATATATATATATATATATATATATATATATATATATATATATATATATATATATATATATATATATATATATATATATATATATATATATATATATATATATAATACACAGCGAAAACGCAAAAATTGATTTCCAATAGTATACATTTATATTCTTTTGATTTGATAGGTAGAGTGTTTTTTCGTTTTTTCTTTTGTTAGTGTGCTAATTCTTTGACAATTTCGGTTCTTTCTGTTTGTTTACTTTTCTCGTTTTACTTTTGACCCTGAGGATGGCTGACATAGCTGAAACGGTCCGTCGGTCTGACAATAAAAGTTTAATGGAAAAGTTTTTGGCTAATTGTAGTCTCGAACAGAGAGTTTTGTGCCGAAAGGTCGAGAATTTGGCTCGAAAAGTTGTTTCTGCCAAATGGCGAGTTGTGTTTCTTAGAGCGTGTCTCAAAGATATATATATATATATATATATATATATTGTATTTACAACATCAACATTTTTGTGAAACGGATATTTATAAAAAAAATAAAGCGTCCAACGTTTTTCATTGTATATGAAATAGAAACTGTTTTAAAGTATGTTACCATAATGTGACCAAGTTATTCAGAAATTCAGCCAGGTTTATAGGTATATTATTTTATACTTTTTAGGGCGCGAGAAAAACGTTGTTTTAAAAAAAAGTATTTTTTATGATTTAAATATTTTTTAAATCTTAAAACGGATTAGTGTATTTAATGTCACCCATCAAAGTATGTACTAACCGAGCTTGACGTTGCTTAACTTCGTTGATTGGTCGAGTAGTGGTGTTTTCAAAAACCACGTTTGCGCTGAAATAACAAGCGAACAAACAAACAAACAAACAACAAACAACATTGTAAGTATTAACTTATGCTCTCATAAGCGTTGTAACAATAATAAAAAAAAGTTCATAGAACTTGTGAGACGACTCATTCATTTTACAAAATCAATATATTTTCAGGTGGAGTATTGTTGAAAGAGCTAACTATAGATCAATCGATTATGTCTCGTAAACATCGTTATCATGATCGCATTATCATCCTTACCATCAGCAACATCGTGGCCACCAATACCATTATTAACAGCAGTACCATTATTATTACGATAATCCTATTAGTAGATGGGGTTATAAGGTGGGAGAGACAGAATGAAAATTAAAACTTCAAAGAGTTTAAAGTTTCAACCTTGTGCTCTTATAAAAACTTCATTTTAGAACATCATACGTCAGTTTATTTAAAAGTTCAATTCTCGATTTCTGCGGTTCCATACATGAATTACATTTAATTATAGAATTCAATGGAGTTGGATACGATAATTTTAAAGAAAGAAAATTATGGCGGCTTCGATGAATTCGGTAAGCTAGCATGTTTTCTTCTCAGATGGCCAATTATTATATTAATATAAGATGAAGATGATATTTATTTGTTTATATTTTTAATATTGTTGTTTTCAATTTTTGTCAAATTCTTTGGTCGTGCTAATCGAGAAAAGCTGACGTGTGATATAAATATTTGGTTTGATATTTTCTAGTCACATATAAATTAATAAGTTTTGATATATTTTTTTAAATTATATATATATATATATATATATATATATATATATATATATATATATAATATATATATATATATATATAGTATATATATATATATATATATATATATATATATATATATATATATATATATATATATATATATATATATATATATATATATATATATATATATATATATATATATATATATATATATAT
The DNA here is from genome assembly GCA_963978895.1 of Erpobdella octoculata. NCBI lineage: Eukaryota > Metazoa > Annelida > Clitellata > Hirudinida > Erpobdellidae > Erpobdella > Erpobdella octoculata. The sequence continues at coordinate 40,008,888 of OZ022238.1, read as the reverse complement.
ATATATATATATATATATATATATATATATATATATGCTCTCTCAAAAATAACCTCTGTCATTTTCCAGCACGCCAATTACTCGTAGATGTGGACACGCCATTCAATGGCGAATGCTATATTAATGCTATTGAAAAACTACAAAAAAATTTGATCTCAGATTTTCAGATTTTAAGACTCAGAGCCACTTTTAAACTTTTTACTGACCCCTTCTCTTGCGATGTCCAAGATGCCCCTCCTGTGTTGCAGATGGAACTCATCGACCTGCAGTGCAACTCTCATTTGAAAGCTAAGTTTAGAAAAATAAATGGAAACACAGAAAAACTTTCACAATTTTTGAGAGAGTTGCCCCCCACTTTTCCTTAGCTTTCCAGAACGTTCAGCCGGACTATGTGCCTTTTTGGAAGCACATTCATGTGCGAAAAGCTGTTCTCTACAAATTTGTTGTCTTTCAATGAAATAATGACCCAATAATTTTTACACAAGCTTGAGAGGCAATGGGAGAAGGTTTATGTGAAAAACAAATTGAAATCGGTCATAAAATGAACGGAACGGAGCGGGAGAGCAAGGGGGGAACAATATATATATATATATATATATATATATATATATATATATATATATATATATATATATATATATATATATATATATATATATATATATATATATATATATATATATATATATATATATATATATATATATATATATATATATATATTTACATATGTATATATATATTTACATATGTATATACGTATATATAAATGAGCGGAAACGGGAACGGGAAAGCAAACGGGATCGGAAAAGCAGCTGAAAATGAAATAGCGAGGGGGAAAGGGAAAGCGACCGAGAAAGGGAAAGCTAGCAAAAGCGGAAAAGAGACCGAGATCAAAAGAGCAAGCGGGAAAAAAGTGACCGAGAGCGGGAAAGCTACCGGGAACGGGAGAGCAAGCGGGGAAAGAAACGGGAGCGAGAAAGACAAGCATTAGAAAAACCTCTAAAAACCCCGGGCAACGCGGGTAGCCTGCTAGTCATTCATAAAAATATAACCACCAGTTGTAAATAGAATATTACTAGATATAGCCCGTCATAAATGACGATTTTTTTTATTTTATAAATTATTTTTCGATTGTACCGTCACCCATGGAACCCTGCATAATAACTATGCAGGTTCCATATGCCACCTCTTTTGATTTTTAGGACGGACAGTGTACAATTGCGTAATAAATTTCATAACACGCCTGCGCGCACTAATTTTAGCTGCTAAGTATACTTGAGCACCGCGGCCGCCGCGTTATGCGAAATTGTTGACATACATACAGATATAAATTTCATAACACGCCTGCGCGCACTAATTTTAGCTGCTAAGTATACTGAGCACCGCGGCCGCCGCGTTATGCGAAATTGTTAACATACATATAGACATAGGTTTTGCTCGTTCCAAGGACGGATGTTTTAAAATTACGATGTACTTTGGATACATTTTATAAAAAATAGCCAACAAAAACAAAATGACATTTGATAACCATAAACATTTTTTTTAAATATAGGCAAATTTAATGAAATTTTTTATTGTGTTTACATTTTCAATTTGCTAACATATTTCATATAAATTCAAAGAATGTGAAAATTAAAGAGTGCATTATTTAGTTATTAAACAATTTCAGTATACACGACATTTCTTGTGAATCGACGGCCATCGTTGAGAAGTGGTCCGTGCTTCTGAGATTTGTTTAAATTTCATTATATAATATTTTTCGATTGCAGCACCACTTCTTTTGATCTTTAGGACTGAAAGTGTATATAGGAACAATTGCATAATAACTTTTATTACACGCCTGCGCGCAATAAATTTTTACGCTCACATCGATAACGTCTATACGACTAATTACGTAAGCGTGACAGAATCAGTGAGTGAGTGACGTGGGCTACTATAATATAGATTATTCTGACATCCGGATATATATTCTTCAAAATTTTTTTTCTCAGAAACATTGATAATAAAAAGTTGTCTTATAACCTAAAACTCATGATCACATCATAATTTTTTATTTTGACCTTATTAACATATTGCAACTTTTGGCTATGCGCGTGATGGTCCTTCACCACTGGGCTGTTTTTTCAATACGTGGTATAAATTAAGTAAGTATAATTACATAGCATACATTTTATTTTCAAAGCAGGAAAATTACTTTGCATATATATCACAGTATTCAGAAAACTATTTTAACTCATGAAATAAATGTCATGTTATGTTGTTTAATGTATACAAGCGATTGAGATGTGTTTCTTTGCATTAGCTTCATTCTCCGAAAATCAATGAATTGTTTAGTTTCCACGAAGTTTCGTTGACAGAGGCATTAAGGAAAAGAAAAAGAAGGTAAAAACCATTTTACTGAAGTAGAAAAAGTATTGTATTTGATGGCACGCCAGATGGCAACTTTGGTTCAAATTTTTGGTGGATTCGTTGGCTAGCAAGACATAACTTTGGACTGTAGAATTATGCGATAGTTTATTTTCCACATATTAAATACGTCGATCATATTGTGCCAAGAAGTATTACCAAAGAGATGCTGTCAAGCATCAATATCATAGATTCGTTGAAATCTTTAAAAGGCAGTTGTTAGCGAAAATACAGTGAACAATCAATGAATTATTTTTCAGAGAGTATTTTTGTGATGGAGAGTGAACCATCAACAGGTCCTTCTACGTCATCATAGGAGAAATTAGTACTGTTTTATATTTTGATTTAAAAATGTAACTATTGGGATCTTTAAACATATTATTGGAAAATTTTTGATGTGATGAAGGAGTTCTGCACTGATCAGATTTACTTTTTTGAAGATCACATGTTTAGTAGTTCAACATTCATTTATCATTCAGAAACCTATGCCAGACAATTTTAGTCATTTTTACAACGTTTTACTTAACTCGCTTTCGTTTCTGTTTGTCTTTCTGTCTAGACAGGCCTGTAACCAGGTTTTCATGAGTGGGCGAGCAAATAGTTTAGGAAGAGCAATGCTTGATGACGTATTTTACAGTGTTTATTTAGGGTAAAAAATAAAAAAAACTCGCACATATACACAAACACACACACACACACACACATATATATATATATATATATATATATATATATATATATATATATATATATATATATATATATATATATATTATATATATATATATATATATATATATATATATATATATATATATATATATATATATATATATATATATATATATATATATATATATATATATATATATATATATATTATTAAATGTGAATTTGTAAAATCATAAATTTAGGAATAAAGTTCGGTCTTGAGCAACTTCATGAAACCACCGAGGTCCAAAGCTAGATTCCTCAGGTCAGCAGATAGGCTGTTCCAAACAACTGGACCAGCAGTGGAGAATCCGCGCCTGCCGAGAGTCGTTGTCTTTGACGATGGAACGAACAAGTCGCCAGCCGCCGCCGATCGAAGGTGGGACCGACCAGCAAGCGTTGAGATCGGTACACACAACTGCTGCAGGTTGACCGGAGCCGTGTGGTGGAGGCACTTGTATACCATCAGACCCAACTTGAACTGAATTCTCTGCGGGAAAGGAAGCCAGTGAAGTTGCGTCCGCATTAGATCTGATACGGGAGACCAGCCGGGCAGCTGAAGAACATGACGAGCGGCTGCTCGGAGAATGGATTGGAACCTGTTGATTTGAAGCTGTCTAAGTCCGGCCATGACACCATTACAGTAATCAAGCCGGCTGTGCACGAGTGCTCTGATGAGTGAATGGGCGGAGTCCGTGGTGAGGCTACGGCGGACGACGCGCAGTTGACGGAGATGATAGAAGCATGAACGAGTAAGATGAGAGATGTGTGTTTCCATAGACAAGCTACTGTCGACCATCACACCAAGATTGCGAACTTAAGTGGAGGGCCTGACTGTGACACCAGCGATAACCAGATCCCCCTTCGGACAGAAGCTGAGTCGACCGGGCGAGCCCAACCAGATCACTTCGGTCTTAGAAAAATTGAGTTGCAAGCGATTGCTCGCCATCCAAGTGCCAATTTCGCTGATACATGCAGCCATCCTAGGGACCAGATCGGAACACGACGCTGGCGGGGAGTGATCATAAATCTGCAGGTCGTCAGCATAAGAATGGACAGAAAACCGATGTTTCTTGGCAATATGTAGGACGTCAGCGGAATAGAGAAGAAACAACAACGGGCCCAGAACGGATCCCTGCGGGACGCCACACAACAGAGGTAGGCGTGGACAAAACACCTCCGGAGCGGATGCAGTGGGACCGATCGGTCAAATAGGAACGAAACCATTCGAGGACGACGTTTCAGAAACCATACGAGAAATGGAGCCTGTTGACCAAAATTTGATGGTCAACAGTGTCGAAAGCAGCGGAGAGGTCGAGAAGTCCCAGTAGCGTGATCCGACCCGAGTCAGCTGCAGCGTAAATATCAGACAGTACCTTCAGGACAGCAGTTTCAGTGGAGTGCTGATTTCTGTACGCCGACTGAAACATCGGGAGAAGGTTGTTTTCACCGAGGTAGATGTTTATCTGGGCGGCTACGCATCGTTCCAGTAGTTTTGACAGATAGGACAGATTCGAGATTGGATGGTAGTTACCGGTGTTGAGCGGATCTAGATTCGGCTTTTTCAGGATCGGTGTGATGACAGCATTTTTCTGGGCAGGAGGAAACTGTCCCCGCTCTAGCGATGAATTTACCAGGAATGTCACAAACGGTGCCAGTTCACTAGAGTATTGCTTGATCATCCATGTCGGTATTGGGTCCAGGGAACAATTTTTTGTTTGGTGAAGATTTGATGAGCCGGGTAATGTCGTCGACACTCACAGGTCTAAACCTCAGCAGGTCGCAGGAACAGCAGCCGGAGTCGAATCGTGGACTGGAAGCATATGACGTAGACTGGCGGATATCTCTTATCTTATCATTGAACGCTCTCGAGAAATCATTAGCTGTAAGATCTTTAGGCGAAATCGGGTTGCTCCGAACCCGACCGAGCACCCCAGATAATGTCCGCCATAATCTCCCAGGACTCCCTCGGCTGTCGTCAATCTTCATCTTCCAGTAGAAATTTTGTTTCTGTCTGTAGAGGTCATGAGACGTTCGCACCTGGTTGATCCATGAAGTGCGATCGAGGGGATCTTGTGTTCGTCTATAACGTCTTTCTAGCTTCCTCGATCTTCGTTTTAAGGCAGCGCATTCAGAGTCGAACCATGGGGTGAGGGGCCGGTCGCGCAGCCTGGCAACACGAGGCGGGGCATGTTTGTGAAGAAGTGATGACAAGGTTGTGTCGAAGACCTCAAGAGCCTGACTGATTGACATCGTCTCATAGACCGCCGGATTACACAGAGTACTTCCCTGTAAATCGGAACGGAATTGCTCTGGGTCGAAACTTCTCCAAGCCCGGGTGTTGACGTCGATAAGCAGCGGGGGGAGGATGACGGACCGGGATCCGGAAACGCACAAGCGAGTGATCTGACACCTGTGGTAGATCAACGATGATAGATGGAGGGGGAAGATCTGATCGGGTAATGACCAAGTCCAGAGTGTTACCATGCGTATGTGTAGGGCCGACGACAGACTGAATAAATCCAAATGAATGTATGAGGCTGTGGAGACGGATGGAGTGGGGGTCATTAGAGATGTTGACCTTGACGTTAAGATCGCCGGTAATAATGATTTGGAGGTTGTAGGTTGCCAGGGTTTCAAATATGCTCTCAAACTCCGTGAAGAACAAATCACTCACGGAATTGCCTCCAGGGCGGTATATCACCACAAAGATAAAATTCGTTTTCAGAGACGAAAACATTATGGACGTGATCTCGAATGTGGCTGGCTTGGAATCCAGAGAGTGTGGCTTGGCAGACAGCGTGTCCTTGTAAATAACCGCAATTCCACCATATGTGCGACCCGTTTCATCAGACCTTCTGGCGGATTCGATGCAGCGGTAGCCAGACAAAGTGATCTTTTTCAGTGCAACATCTTCATAACTCTCGTGCCAGGTTTCAGTTAAGCCGAGGATTGATAACTTGTTTTCATTTATGATATCCGCAACGATAGCAGTTTTTTTTTTAATAGACCTTACATTGAGACATGCAGCGGGGATAGATTGTCCGGCTAGACCAGAGTAAGATTCGCATTGAGTGGTTGGTCCCAGATGACGATAGCAGCGGTCGACTCCAGAAGAACTACAATTTTTCTTGATCAAGCACTTTGATTTTTTGCCCCACTGGGGGCTCTTCTGGTCACTATTCTGCCGTCCGAGATTCTGAGGTTTGTTTCCCCGCTCTGCAGCCGTGACTTCATTTCTTCGACCAGGAGCTTTCTTGTTTCTCTCTCTTTTGGCGTCAGGTCTTGGTGGATGAACAACAGCTGCTGTTTGTGCTCCTCTGTGTCCAGCACCAACTTCACGGGTCTAGGTTTGACAGGCTCGTCGACATTATCAGCCTTCTTTCCAAGTCGGATAACATTAGCTATTCCGACGTCGCTGCATGAAATCTCTTTTAAGATATTTTCTATTAATTCTTTATCGTCCCCTAGGCGATGTCCAGGATCCACAGCATCCGACTCCTTCAGACCATGGACAATTACGCTGGTTCTTCTTCTGCACCTCTCAGCATCCTCGTCCTAGTCGACCCGCCTTTGATGATCCAGTGCCTTCCCCAGACAGAGTTGTAGATCAGTCGCATGGTCATCTTTTTTGCTCAGAACAGAACTATGGACTTTTCTGACATCGTCGACTAGCACATCGACTTTTTCCTTGAATAGGTCTGACCATTTCTTGGTGGCAGTGTCGACCTCTTTCAGCTTATTTGAAAGAGGTTTTATGTCGAGATCTTCTATTTTCCTGCCGAGGCACTTCAGCTCATACATGATTTCGTCAAGCTTTACTTTGCCAAGTGAGAGCTCTAGCTTCTCAGCATCAAAGTTTGCTGATCTCTCCGCGAGGTTTCTCTTCGCGATCTCTTTGATTTCTTGAATCTCTTGTGATATAGCCACAAGTTTTCCAGTCTTGACTTCATCGTCAGCGTGTATTCTCAGAAGGAGTTCATTCATGACGTCAGCGTTACCCCTTGAGCACATATGTAGCCCTAATTTGAAGGCAATTTCAGTAACCTCTTGTTTAGAGTCTTTACGGGTTTTCAAAGCATCGGTCATGACGAGCGATAATACAGGCGCTCTTATGTAAGTTCACAGTAAACGCTAATTTAAACAAAAAAAGCAACGGAATGTACATATATCTATATATATATAAATGAATGTTTGTATTTATGTATGTTAATGTCCTTTATGCATTGCTACACCATTCATCCGATCGTAATGAAATTTTCACACAACCTTGAGAGTCAAGGGGAGTCAAATAAAAAAAAAAAATTTGAAATCCGTCACAAAATGAGCGGAGCGGAGCGGGTGAGCGAGCGGGAACTATATATATATGTATGTGCGTATGTATGTGTGTATGTATGTATGTGTATGTGCATGTATGTGTGTCTGTGTGTGTGTTTATGTATGTACTAGCGGAGATACCCGGCGTTGCCCGGGTTTTTTAGAGGTTTTTCTAATGTTTGTCTCTTTCTCTCCCGTTTCCTTTCCCACCTGCTTTCCCACTCCCGTTCGCTTTCCCACTCCCGTTCGCTTTCCCGTTTTCGGTTGTTTTCCCGCTCCCGGTCGCTTTCCCGCTCCCGGTCGCTTTCCCGCTCCCGGTCGCTTTCCCGCTCCCGGTCGCTTTCCCGCTCCCGGTCGCTTTCCCGCTCCCGGTCGCTTTACCACTCCCGGTCGCTTTCCCGCTCACGTTTGCTCTCCCATTCCCGCTCACGCTTGCTTTTCCGTTCCCGCTCGCTGTCCGTTCCGGGTCGCTTTCCCGTTTCTATAATAGACAAACTAACCCACAAACATTCATATATATATATATATATAGTCTTAGCAAATCTATTTTACGTTTTATAGGCTAACAGAAGTTATGAAAGAATGGAAAAGAAAAAATGAGCGTGAACGGGAGAGCAAGCGTGACCGGGAATGGGAGAGCAAGCGTGACCGGGAACGGGAGAGCAAGCGTGAGCGGGAACGGGAAAGCGACCGGGAACGGGAAAGCGACCGGGAACGGGAAAGCGACCGGGAACGGGAAAGCGACCGGGAACGGGAAAGCGACCGGGAACGGGAAAGCGACCGGGAACGGGAAAGCGACCGGGAACGGGAAAGCGACCGGGAACGCGGAAAGCGACTGGAATCGGGAGAGCAAGCTTGGAAGGAAACGCGAGCAAGAGAGAAAATCGATAACAAAACTTCTGAGCGGGAAAGCGAACGGGAGCTGGAAAACGACCGAGAGCGGAAAAGCGACCGGGAACGCGACGAAAACGGGAAAGTGGAGAAGGAAACGGGAGCGAGAGAGACAAACATTAGAAAAACCTCTATAAAACCCCGGGCAACGCCGGGTAACCCCGCTAGTATATATATATATGAGAAAAGCTGACGTGTGATATAAATATTTTTTTTAATATTTCCTAGTCACATATAAATTAAAAGTTTTGATATATATATATATATATATATATATATATATATATATATATATATATATATATATATATATATATATATATATATATATATATATATATATATATATATATATATATATATTATAGTAGCCCACGTCACTCACTCACTCACTGATTCTGTCATGATTACGTAATTAGGCGTAAAGACGATATCGATGTGCACGTAAGAATTTATTGCGTTATGGCATTGTACCTATATACCAAGGATGTCTCTCTCGCTCCCGTTTCCCTTCCCGCTTGCTCTCACGCTCCCGGTCGCTCTCTCTTCCCGCTCCCGGTCACAGCACCAGACAAACTATATTCGCCTGTTTTTGTAAACCGTATATGAACACATTCACCAAAGGCCACATACACATTAAAGCATCACGCATGCCCGCTATGTCAAATCTGTCATCGGTCGTTTAACACCAAGAGGCCACGCTTCAAAGACACTTATGCCTCGAGCAATCAACAAGTTTGTAGAAGATATGGTTGTAATAAACAACAATTTTACTTGTCACATACAGTAAATAAAAAAACTGCACAAGAAATAACGTCAAGATCTTAAGATCAAACGAGCAGGAGACAATTGAATAAAAAGTTAAAAAAAAACTGCCTTAAACTGTTTGTACAAACTGTAGGTATATACACACTCAAACAGCCAGTTACCATACACCTCAAAACATCAGTAACACCCGGTATACCACTTTTTCCACACTTCAAAGAGACGCAAACGCTCGCTTTAGCGAGGTCAGCAAAAGTTCCACATTTCAAAGAAACGCACACGCTCGCTTTAGCGAGGTCAGCAAAAGTTCCAAATTTTAAAGAGACGCTTACGCTCGTCGATAAATAAATCAATCAAACTCACATTTCATGCATACTTCAAATAAAAACAAAATACATTGGAAATCATTTTATTGATATAAAAAACTTATTTTGTTTTTGAATAAAAGTAGCGGTAGCAAATAGCGCTGAGACAGCTAAAAAATGTAGCGGCGCTGCCATCAATGATCTTGTCAGCCAACAACAATACCGCTCTTAACAACTCTGGTTGCCATCACTATTTTTTTTTAAATTACTGATATGTTAAAAATTTATTTTATCAAAGATGAAAAACTGTCTTTTAAAAATACATAAAATAACTTTACGCTGAAAATATCTTGGGTATATATTGATAAAGATTGTTGAGGAGGAGTGGCTTCAAAATTTGATGAATAGTCCTCTTGATGAATAGACTTTAGATGAACAGTCCTTATAATGGACCGTCCTATTTATGAATAGTCCTTTGATGAATAGTCTCTTGATGAATAGTCTTTTGATGAATAGTCCTTGATGAACAGTCCCTTGATGAATCGTCCTTTGATAAAAAGTCCGCATACCATTACAACATTGGTGATCAAAAGCGGGATTTAAAATAAAAGAGTTTACCGGTTACTTGAAAAACTTTCCAGGAATGATTTGAAGCGGGAGCTTAAAAAACGAAAGCTCAATGATAACGAAAAAAAATCTGATCTCGTGGACCGCCTCCGGACGTCATTGGAGGACAATGCGCTTGACCCAGAGGAGTACGAGTTTGATGCAGAGGACAAATTGACGGAGGCTCTGAACAAGTTAATAGAAGCGCGAGAGGAAAACAGAGCAGCACAGGAAGAATATAGAAGACAGATGACGGCCGTACAGACTGCACAGGTCAGGTGGGTCATGAGGAGGGCAGTAAAAAAAGAAGTGATCTAGTTTTGTGGCGGGGCGCCGCTAGAGTTGACCCTGTGGCTGGGAGTTGCTGGACTCTGACAGCTTTTGAGGAAGTCGTTGGATCCGTCGGAGAGGTCTCGGAAGATTGCTTGATCGAGGTTGCCAGACATGTCTCTATTATAGAAAAGATTTTCGAAAGTTATGTGTTTGGTCGCGGTGGCTTGAGTGAGGTGTGTGATGATGACGCTTGTGATGCGGCGTCTGGACAGGGTGGTTCACGGTTTTTGCATGGCGGACCAGATTTGTTGGGTGGTCGTCTGTTCCGGGACATTGGGGGTAGGGTTGGACTTTGAGAAAGTAATTTTGGAATAGATGGAGCGGAGCTCCAGGCGATGTCTGCTGATCGGAACGCCTTTGTGAGTGATGCCACCCCGGATGAATCGGCTGAGAAGGTTGCTGCCCTGGATGTTGCGGAACAACACGAAAGTGTTTCTACGGATGCTAGTGCCTCAGCTCAGAACGGTTTGGTTAATGATTTTGTGTTTTGGTGGTGGCTGGCGGGAGTGGAGCTGGAGCTTAGGACGGTCGAACAGTTTTGCAACGACGGCAATCCTGTGTTTGGGGGCTGGAGGAGCGGTGGAAGGACCGTGCCGTGCAGTTGCGGCTTCGGTTGCGTGGAGCCGTCGCTAACCTAATGGGGGCCCGCTGTGATCGACAGTCACATATGTAGAACGATCTGGCATAGTAATCAAGCCCACAAAACCGAATCGGAAGATCGCACAGGCTCCAGTGAGACTGGAAGAAACTGCGTCAAGCAGTCAAGAGACTTGACCATGTTGTTTGCGAATTGCGGTCAAAGCCACGAGTGAAGATCAAGGTATTTTGTGTTTGTGGCCGATTCGAATTTCTCAAAAGCGACTATGCTGTTCGGGACGAACAGGATTAAGAAGGGGGTAGTTTATATCTACGTTTATAATTTTATTATCAAAACTTATTCACCTCAAAAAGACATTATTATTATTTTAGAAGGGATAAAACAGACTTATCAAAGCTTCATTTATTATCATCCAATAAACTGCAAACCATTGTAGCGAACTCGGTATACGATTCGACAATATATATATATATATATATATATATATATATATATATATATATATATATATATATATATATATATATATATATATATATATATATATATATATATATATATATATATATATTAAGATCCGCTCTAATATATAAATGTTTTGTTCCCTGATAAATTGAAATTAACAAACCTTTGTATCTGGATAATCAAATGTCAAAACTGTGAAATGAAATAATAAATTATAGAATATTTACTAAATAACAAAAAATCGTTAAAAATTGTTAAAAATAATGCTAAAATGATCATTATTATTATTATCATCACTGTTATTGTAATCTTTGTGACTCGCAAAGAGAGCATCATCTGCAATTCATTCCGCAACTGTTCACTACTTGTTTCGTGACAAAGTATGTCCAGCATTGATTTTACCACAATAAATCTTGAAATAGCATTCACTCTTTCTCGACCTATATAAATTAAATTATTTCCGTTCGTGAGAACACGGGAACCAAGATTATACCCGACATTTTCACATAAATCTTTACATCTTCTCTATTCTGTGACATTTCAACAACTTTCCCTCATCCTCATCAATAATCTCAATAGTATCGATTTTATGCTCCATATTGAAAATTGAAACTCAACAACAGCAATACAATTAATACATCCAATCTCAAGATTTTAATTACACTCTACATAAATTAAGGAGCAAGGGGCTGTCCATAAATGACGTCACACGATTGGGGGGAGGGAGGGAGTTACACATTTGAGATGATGCGTGTCGAGGGGGAAGGGTGCAGTGGTGTCATTTCAGCAAAACCATGGGGTGGCAACATTTTTTTAAACACAGATTCCAAAAAAATTTTTTTGTGATGCTATACTTTTTCTCTGAAAACAGAAAATTTCTCTACAAAAAAACTGATGACCGGAGAAAGAGGTAAGTTGTAGCCAGTGGCGGATTTGTCGGGGACCAACATCATGCGCCCTTATTTTGTTCCCTCAAAAAAACGTTTTGTATTAATTTATCATTGCTTTTCATACTGTTTATATCTATAAAAATAAATATGTAACTGTTCGTTTGTTATACGCCAATAATCTCCAAAATGTTCAGTCCAATTGCTTTGAAACTAGGAACAACATGGTCCTTATTACGGAAAAAGTTTCTATCTAATTGAAAAAAAAACTCGGCACGCAATTTCACGTTTTATGAGCAAAAAACGTTTCCTGGCTTTTATCGCGTAACCGTCGGGACAATTGAGTGCATTTAGGAGGATGATACTGGCGGGGATGGTTGGGGCTGGAAATGATACTGGCGGGAGTGGATGGGGATGGAGATGACATTTGCGGGGATGGTTGGGGATGGGAGAAAAAAGTCGTCCCCGCGCACACCTCTAAATTGAGTGTATTGAGTCAAAATAATCCACAGCAACATGTGACCGGGTACAGGTAATTTGTAGTATTTATACAAGCAAACAAAGCAGTAAAGTTTATGAAGACATTTTTTTGATTCAGCGAGGATTGAGGAAATTTAGGGAATGAATTTTACACTGTTTAAAAATTTGCAGTAACAATGATTGCAGTTGCTGATGAAAAATTAGCTATTCCACAACGTAAACAACTTTCTAAAGCTCTATAAAAGGCGCATTTTAAATGTTCACATTGATTGATTGAAATTTTTCTTGAAAAGATAACACCTTATAAGAATACTAAAATAAGGTTATTTCTGTTTATTTTGGGTTTTTGGACAAAATAGTAAATCATAAAACAAACGAGTTATTAGTGTTTCATACGCTATTTTATTTCTCAAAATCTTTAAAAGCTTACAGAAATGCATGAGAATATATTTAAATCTTACTTTGAAGCTGATGTATTTTTTTTATCAAATATTAAAACTATGCAAACGGATGTTGCTATTATTTCAGTATTTATTGAATTATTTATTTATTGAATTGGATCTTTGTTTAAGCTACTCGAATAATTTGCTTAATTTAAATGTTTTTGTTAAACAAGTAATTGATATTTTTAAAAATAATTATTAACTTTTATAAATGTAAAAGTTTTTTGTCATTTTGACGACTTGAAACTCTTCGACGATTTCGGCTCTCCGTCGTCTACCAAATTTGGATGGCTGTTCAGCATCGGCATTGTTTTCTCTTTCAGCGTGATCATGAGTCGTGATACTTCATCGCAATTTGTTTCAGCACTCATATCTGGTGGTTAAAGGCCTTCGCCTGCCGATGTATTTCTCATCTGATTGCACCATGTTTGCGGCTCCTGCCAGGACTTGTGTTCTATTTTTGACTTTGTGAACGAATGGTTGTTTTTTTAGTCAATTGTTTTTTTTTGTATAGTTTTGCTATACTTTTGTTTGAATTGTTGCTTGTTTGATGTGTTATTCAATTTGTTGTGTTTTCGTCACTGATTGATTTGTTGGTTTGTATTTTTTAAATCAGGGTTTTGTTGTGTTTTAATTTAACTTAATATTTGATATGTTATTATTTCTTTATCCTCCTGATTATTATTTTTTCTTTTTTTAGCTAAAGAGAGTCTGAGGTGTGAACAACGACAATTGCTGCATGAATGTAAGGTTCTGTTGCTTAAATCTGCTACACATCTGAAACTTTTTTAGCGTAAAACTAAAGCTCAGGGGGGGGGGGGAGAATTTTTTCTCCTAGCTTTGCAAGGAAGCATTTGCCTCCTAACCTCCCCCCTCTGGGCGCCCCTGGTCATCACTATTGATGCTTTTTCATAGTGTGTTTTCCTGTTAGTGATTAAAAAAAGGTTTTTTTGTAGTTGTTAGTTTTAGTATAGTATCATGTTAGTGATTGAAAAAATGATATTTTATAGTTGTTAGTTTTAGGGTCATTGGTAGTGCTGCCTTATAAAGGCTATTTAAAAATAACTTTCATATAATAATTGTTTCTTTTCTTTAGTTATTTAAAATAGAATGTTGAATGTTTGTTTTCTTATGTCTGTTGGTAAATTAGGCTGATAGTCTTCCGTTTTCTAATTAGGTATGCATGTTATTGTAATTCATTGTTGTTTTTCATGGTTTTTTTAGAAATTTTTATTTAGCGAATTTATTAGATAGCAAGCGCCTTTGAATTTTATATTTACAAATATTTTAATGTTTTTAAATAAAAATCGATAAACTTCTTATTTGTTATCGCATGGCGCTTCTCCTGGTTTTCAAAATCCTGTGTCCAGCTTTGATAGCTTCTTTTCTATAAGAAAAAACAATTCTAAAAACGTAAACCCTTTTTTTCTTAAAACACTCATGGGGAAGGGGTTGTCACAGTTACATTTTCAAAACCTTTTCCAAAATACTACAGCTATAAGAAAATATAAGAAATTTTGTTTTTTTTTAATTCTTTATATTTTTAATTTTTTTTTAGCTTGAATATATCAAAATTAATTTTTGCTCTTAACAAGTCTATGGACTAAGTTTTGTATTGATTGGATAACAGAAAATGATTTGTGTTCAATCAGACAGACAGACAATATAAAAGATTTAAAAATTAAAAAAAAAAGGAAAATCCTTGGAGGGGACAATTTCACCTTGCCCCCCGCAAATGACGCCTTTGGGGGAGCGGTAGTATGTGATATATGACGTCACATCAAAATGAATAAGAGCATTGACTTTTAACTGCTTCAATATTATTTGTGACTGAGTGAAATTGTAACGCCGAGTATCAGATAAGCAGAGTTGAGGCTGAACACTGCTATCTCGGTCTTTGAGCTTGCCCCTGGCTTTTATCCTACCATACTATTAATAGCCTAATTGTTTTTAATGCTGCCTTTTTCATTAAGAGCCGCGGTCCTATCCACTGACAGTAAAAATAATTTAAAATCTGTACATGTTCGTGTTTTAAAATGTATCTTTTAAACGAGGGCTGCAGAATCTGTGACGTCCTAGTTGAGGGGTGCAACAAATGGCAATGGCTTAACAATTGTTTTTAACTGTCTCTTGATGTCACTTAACTGTGCAATGCAGAGAATATATTAATGGAAAACCTGACATTGCAACCAGTGGCGCCCCAAGGTTTTTTTCGGGAGGGGGGAGTGGTTTTGATTTTTATAAATTTAATTATTTAATCCTTTTTAATTCATATTAAAAAAAATATTTTTATTTAGTTAAATTATGTTTGTGTTCAAAGAGCATAATAATTTTATTTTAGACTCAAAAATGTATATATTTTAAAAATGTTAAGAAAATTTACTTTGTATTAACTTCGCCTTCTTGTCTGAATGAGCACAAACCCCTTTCCCGTCATCAAATCAATGTGAAACTTGATTAATAGACTCATGAGAACCAAAAACTAATTTTGAGATGATCTGTGCATCCCGGTGGCTCAATTTCCTGGTCGATCTCACCTTCGTTCGGCTTTTTCTGGTCAGCTTCTTGTTCTTTCCTGTCGAACCAAGACATTTGGACCAAGAGCTTTCGCAATTTCTTGTCCAACCACCTGGAACAATTTACCGATTGAACTTACTGATCCGGAGAATGTCGACAGCGTTTCTGTTTTCAAAAAGCGACTCAAAACTCATTATTTTCTTCGTATGACAATCGGTTGTTAATTTTGCTTTTGATGTTTTATACCAATGTCCACAATTAATACATGCTTCCATAAAAACATTTCTTACACAGCCCAGCGAAAAATTATTTTTAATCTTTTTAGTTCACAAAAACGTGGTATTTTAAAAGTTTTTTTTAAATATTTTATTTCTTATTAAATAAATTTATTTAATAAATTCTGATTTCAACACACAGCTGTTAACTTTACTTTTCTTATAAATTGTTTCTCTGCGATCACTCACATGTAAACGAATCATTGACACGATAACAGTTTCTTCTCTTATGTAATTTGATTACACGCAGAGATGCTGCCTTGGTTTCAACAACAGGTCTTCACACCGTACTTCTGGCCGAGTTCAAAAAACAAACTTTCGAAAAGGTCACGACCCGATGACTTTCCAAAAGAAGAAAGAAAGAAACAGATTACGAATAAACTTTGTTCGTTTAATGACAAATCGTTCCATGATTTCAACAACCAGCCATACGTTCTTATTCGTGTGTGTGTGTGTGTGTGCATGCGTGTGTATGTGCATGCGTGTGTATGTGCATGAATGCGTGTGTGTGTGCATGCGTGTGTATGTGCATGCGTGTGTATGTGCATGCGTGTGTATGTGCATGCGTGTGTATGTGCATGCGTGTGTATGTGCATGCGTGTGTATGTGCATGCGTGTGTATGTGCATGCGTGTGTATGTGCATGCGTGTGTATGTGCATGCGTGTGTATGTGCATGAATGCGTGTGTGTGCATGCGTGTGTATGTGCATGAATGCGTGTGTATGTGCATGCGTGTGTATGTGCATGCGTGTGTATGTGCATGCGTGTGTATGTGCGCGTGTGTATGTGCATGCGTGTGTATGTGCATGCGTGTGTATGTGCATGCGTGTGTATGTGCATGCGTGTGTATGTGCATGCGTGTGTATGTGCATGCGTGTGTATGTGCATGCGTGTGTTCGGGCGAGTTTTTAGTATAATTACGAATGCTATTACGGTTAATAAATCAGAGTTAACATTATTTCAAACTTCTCTCTAAGTACAGCAGGGCAGATTTGTGGTTTTTTTTAAACAGGCTGGGACGAGAGATTCAGCTATCATAATGATCGTTATTGGTTGTCAATTGCTAGTCTCGCTGTGAAAAGAGCATCCTGGTTGGAAAGTGTTCTGTTCTGTTATGATGTTGCACTGAGAATGTCTGTCCCAGATTTGTATTTTCATAGTAGACTTGTTATAACAGTTTTGCATGCCGAAAGAAGAGAGAATAAAGTTGTTTTTTATTTTGCGATTTTTATTGGAGCAGAAAGTTAAAGAAAAGGATGAATTTTTTAGTAAATAGATATCAAATCAATACAGTTGCAGGTGGAGTATTGTTGAAAGAGCTAACTATCGATCAATCGATTATTTGTCCCGTAAACATCATCATCATGACTGCAATCATCATCATCATCATTATCATCATCCTTACCATAAGCAACATCGTCACCACCATCAGTAACAGCAGTACCATTATTAATACCATAATCCTATTAGTAGATGAATCAGATGGGGTCATAGGGTGGGAGAGACAGAATGAAAAAGAGAACTTCGAAGAGTTTAAAGTCTCAACCTTGTGCTCTTATAAAAACTTCCTTTTAGAACATCATACGTCAGTTTATTTAAATGTTCAATTCTCGATTTCTGCGGTTCCATACATGAATAACATTTAATTATAGTCTTTAATGGAGTTGGATAAATTGATTTTAAAGAAAGAAAATTATGGCGGCCTTGATGAATTTGGTAAGCTTGCATGTTTTCTTCTCAGATAGCCAATTATTATATTAATATAAGATGAAGATGATATTTATTTGTTTATATTTTTAATATTGTTGTTCTCAATTTTTGTCAAATTCTTTGGTCGTGATAAATTTTTTGTTTGATAATTCTTAGTTACATATAAGTTGATAAGTACTTATATTATTTTGTAATAACCATTCGTACAAATGTAATCACTAGTTGTAAAGTTGTAAAATAATATTATTATTCTGACATCCAGCTATATATTCTTCAAAAATATTTCGTCAAAAACGTTAATAAAAAGCTGTCTTATCTTATAACCTAAAACGCATGATCACATCATAATTTTTCATTTTGTTGTTTTTTCAATACGTGGTATAAATTAAGTAAGTATAATTACAAAGCATACATTTTATTTCTAAATTAGAAAAATCACTTTGCCAGGCTATTTGTTCATATATCACAGTATTCAGAAAACTATTTTAACCCACGACTTAAATGTCATGTTATGTTGTTTAATGTATACAAGCGATTGAGATGCGTTTCTTTCATAGAAAAAGCGTATAAAATTTGCATTAGCTTCATTCTCAGAAAATCAATAAATTGTTTAGTTCTCACGAAGTTTCATTGACAGAGGCATTAAGGAAAAGAAAAAGAAGTTGAAAACCATTCTGCCGAAGTAAAAAAGTATTTTTTTGGTAGCAAGCAAATATTGTATTTAATGGCACGCAAGATGGCAACTTTGGTTCAAATTTTTTATGTATTCGTTGACAAGCAAGACATTACTTTGGACTGTGGAATTATTTGATAACTATTTTATTTATTAGTATTATTTATTTTTCTCTTTTCGCTTTTCGAATATTTGAGCAACATTTTCGTTCTTTTAGTTTCCGTGCTTTTGGTTCTCCGTTGTGTTCACTTTGTTTACTTTAACTTGAAAATGGAGTCTCTCCGAAAAGCGTCGGCATTAATTGAAATAAAAATACTTCTTATTATGAATTATAATAGTTTGTTATTACAATATATATATATATATATATATATATATATATATATATATATATATATATATATATATATATATATATATATATATATATATATATATATATATATATATATATATATATCTGTGTGTGTGTGTTGGTGTGTAACTTTTCTATATTTTTCATAACCCAAAATCAATTTTTTTTAAGATCCGCTCTAATATATAAATGTTTTGTTTCCTGATAAATTGAAATTAACAAACCTTTGTATCTGGATAATCAAATGTCAAAACTGTGAAATGAAATAATAAATTATAGAATATTTACTAAATAACAAAAAAATCGTTAAAAATTGTTAAAAATAATGCTAAAATGATCATTATTATTATTATCATCACTGTTATTGTAATCTTTGTGACTCGCAAAGAGAGCATCATCTGCAATTCATCCCCAACTGTTCACTACTTGTTTCGTGACAAAATATGTCCAGCATTCACGTCTATTAAGCACTGCAGGTGGTATATGCACTGACAAAAGAATACGTCATTCTGCTTCAAAAACTGTAATGTTGCTTATCAATAAAAAAAGCTTGGATGCACTGAACTTTAACTGCTAACTTATAGTCTTATAGAGCACCTGTACAGTTAGATATTATGAGATTATGATGTGGGCTTTGAAGGCTTTACCTGTTTCAATAATTATCGTTACTTACTTTTTTTTGTTCATATTAAATTCATTATTATTTTAATCTTAATTTGTTAATAAATTTATTATATTAACGAATGTGTAAGAAAATAAACCAGTTACAAAGGCACATTATTTTAACTGATTTATAATACAAGAAGACTGTCGGTCGATAGACGTTTGTTGCAGCTGTGCTATCGCCACATCACCACCGTAAGATGATTTTTCTCCGTGTTGAAAATAAAAGTAATATAATATATATTATTTTATATACACTAAAACTTGGAGTCAGTGAAAAATGACCCAAAAACTTGGTGTTCGGACTCGACACCAAATTAGCCGCTCGGTCTATCCCTTATATATATATATATATATATATATATACTAAATAACATATATATATAACATATATATATATATATACTAAATAACATATATATATAACATATATATATATATATATATATATATATATATATATATATATATATATATATATATATATATAACATATATATATATATATATATATATATATTTATGACTGTCTGTCTGTCTGTCTGTCCTTCATACAAATCTAAACAACTGGACCAATTTTAACAAAACTTGGCATGAAACTAAATCTCAAAAAGGAAAAGAAGCTAAGATAGTCTTTAATTTGAAAATTTAAAAAAAAATTGAAAATTTTATGCATGGACGAAAATTGGGGGGCAGAGGAACATTTGTCGTCCCCTGATTTTCAAAATTTAAAAAATATTTTAGCTGGAATTTCCTATATAATTTTAAAAATTTTACTTTACTTAACCTAGTCATGATTAAATGCGTTTTGGATTCAATTTGAGTGTGTAGAAAATTTGCCCCCGCCCTGATTTCCAAAATTTAAATTTTATAACCTAGAGTTTACTATTGTAATTTCAAAATTGTAACTTTACTTAACCTAGTAAGGATTCAATGCGTATTGGAATTTAAGCTTGAATAAATAAATTTATCGAAACAGTGTACATGAAAGACAATATCAGAACTTGACTCCAAAGATTGTCAATAAACTTAACTAGCTATACTATTTTCCTATTGGTTTTTTTTTTTTTACAAAAACTCTGTTATTGAATAACTAAATCTTGACCAGAAATATATGTCAAAACCTTGAAATCTAACAAAAAATTAATAAAAAATCTACCGACCCTATTTTGGACCCCCCTTTTACTAATTCTGTGTCTGCCCCTGCAATATCATTATATCATTCATCCCCCTTGATCCCATTTGCGAATCCAGAAATTTCTGGTACGGGGATGCACTTCAGAATTTTTTCACATTCTCTTCACAAAAACTGATGACCAGTGAGGGGTAGTCGTAGGTATTTTTCCAAATTTTTTACTCATCCCAAAAAAGCTACGTTTATTTTCCAAGAACCAGGTATTATAAAAAAATTCAATTGATACTTTCGTGAGGGATGCATCTCCCCACCCCTCCCTGTTTGCACCTACTTAAAAAGATAAAGATAAAAGATGAGGGTTCCGATGAGATTTTAGTGGTGTTATATCGAAGAATCGATTTCAAGACCACTAAGATGCAGCGCTTCAATCGATTAATTTATCCCCAGTGAAACCACCTGTACTCAACTGACTACCACAGGAGGATGAAAGGCGGAGTTAACTTGAGTATTCAGATCGACTGAATTCAGAGTGAACTTCTTGCTCAAGGAAGTTACGCGATGTGGGATTTTGCCTACCCGGGAGTAGAACCCAGGACCCCAAGCTCAAAAGTCAAACACTTTTTTTGATAAAGCGTATTTATAAAGGTAATGTGTGTGGGCATTCGCTTATCACATCCAAGACTTCATTGAATAGAAAATTTTGAAAAATAGAAAAAAAAATATATGTTATTTATTTATTATTTATTTATTTTTGATGTTTCATTAACAAAAATAAGAACCAACTAAGCAAAGAATGCTTGGGCAATGCTGGGTGACCCAGTTAGTAAGGTATAAAAGAGCGTAAAAATTTTGCCCCTCTGTAAAATGCTGAATTTACGTCCCTGATTTTATGTAGAGAAACAAACCATCAATATATAGTTTATTCAAAAAGACATATTTCATTTTTAAATCAAAAATTTATAATAAAAATTTGTTTATTCTTATTTATTTGAAAGTTTGTTATATTTTCAATCTTTACATACTTCACATATTTAGTATTTAGAAGAATGTTTTTATATTTTATAGACTTGCTATCATCAAAACTTTTTTTAAAAACATTTTTAGTCGACGAATTAAAAAATTCAAAAGGATTAAAAAAAGAAGTTTTTTACGGTTCACTTGTTCTCTCTTTTGTCTTTCTCTTTCCATCCCTTTCTCTTTCGTTTCGTTTCCTCTCTCTCTCTCTCTCTCTCTCTCTCTCTCTCTCTCTCTCTCTCTCTTTCTCCTTCCCCGGTAAATGTTTTTTGGAGGAGGGATGTGGCGTATGGCAGTGTTTCTTAAACTTTTTCGATGTACGGACCGGTTGTGTATTTATGATGTTGTTGGCGGACCACCAGTTAGAAATGCAAAATTTTATCAGGCAATCGAATCCAAAATAATAGGAAATTATAAGGATGAGCTCCTATAATAACAACTTTATTTTGTTAAAAAACCGTCTAATTTCGGTATGAAGAAGCAAAACATTATGGCCAGAGCCTATCTCTTCACAAAGCACTGAAAATAGGCAAATATTCAATGCACCGCACGTATGAAATTTGCAACTTTTATCACATTATTAAGGAATTCATGCAATTCTTCGCTCATTATTTTAGTAACCAGCATTTCTCTGTGAATAAAGCAGTGGATAGACGTACATTTTGGTGCCACTGCCTTCACTCTGGTAACTAATCCAGAGTGTTTTCGTGTCATTGCTGGTGCACCATCAAATTTTTAATTTTTTAAAGAATTTTCTCGTGGACCAGTGACTTGAGCTCCGCGGACCACCACTTTAAGAAACCCTGCGCTAGCGCTAATATACATGTTTTCAAAATTTGTTGTTGTTGGGTTGGGCTGGATCAGGGTTTTCCATCTTGTGGTGGGTTAGGTTGGGATGGATAGGTCAGTTGGTGGGTTGGGTTGGATCGCTCAAAATGGACCCACGGACACCTCTGGATCACCTGGATCGCCAAGTAGGTTTTTAGTCTATAGCGCACAAAGAAACCAAAGTTTTTTTATTTATATAGATTGAGTAATATAATGGAACTTCAAACAGCAATTAAAAATTATTACAAACTATTATTTGAGCAAAAATTCAAGATTTGTTTACAATTCCTGTTAAAAGAAAAATCAGGCGATGTTAGGCAGAGAAGTAAATGTATGGTTTCTCTCCATCATCGGCCACCTATTTTTCACCCACCGACAACGATACTTTTAATTTCAATATTTGTTCGATTTCTCAACTCAAATGAAACCATTGTAACATCTAAGTCTAAAGACCAACTGTTGTGTTCGCTTGAAAAAATATTTGTAATTTTATTGAACTAAAGTAAATCAGTAAACAAACAAATTGATTCTTGAACATGTGGCTTTATTGACATTTCTATAAACTCGTGGCAACGATGTTTATTGATAAATAAGAAAAAAGAGATGGGCGTTGTGGGTACAAATATAGATGGCACAACTGAAACTATCAAACAGCAACTGATTGATTTCCTATGAGTGTTCTCCCGTTTTTACTCCCAAGTTAATCGCAAACACGGACACATCGTGTCACTGAATGGATAGATAGATGGATGGACTGACGGAGGGAGGCATAGATAATTTAATAGATATTTGGATGAGAGGGATGGATTGATAAATGAATAATTGGATAGATATATAATGAAGGGAATATATGTATGAGGGGCATAGATGAATGAGGGACATATTTAGATGATGGGCATAGATGGATGATGGGCATAGATGGATGAGGGGCATAGATGAATGAGGGACATAGATAGATGAGGGGCATAGATGGATGAGGGGCAGGGATGGATGAGAAGCATGGATAGATGAAATGCGTGGATGTGGATGGTTTGATGAAGCAAACAAATAAAAAGAAAAATGGAAGGGCGAACAAGAAATGAAACTGCAGCAAAGATGATTCATAGATATAAATCTGTACTGTTTTTAAATAACATATTATTAAACTTTCAACTCTAATGATTTTTTACTGAAAAATATTTAAATAAAAACTTTGTCTCAGACGGGTCCTACTTTGGATGTACAAAATCTCAACTTCAGAATCTCGTTCAATACAAAGGTGAACTTGCTAGGAAGGAACTTGTCACTTGTTTCGGTGACACTCAGCAGCTCTGCACCGCATTGAAAACATCAGAAAAATTTGGCAAGTTTCTCAAATGGTCACATTTTTTTTCGGTTTAATCACTAAATGTTGAATAATAATCTAATGCTTTAATATATTTTATTGAAAGTATTAGTAAAGCCAATATGTGTGAATATGTATGTGAGTACGTATGTATATATGTATATGTGATTGTGTATGTATGTATGTATGTATGTATGTATGTATGTATGTATGTATGTATGTATGTATGTATGTATGTATGTATGTATGTATGTATGTATGTATGTATGTATGTATGTATGTATGTATGTATGTATGTATGTATGTATGTATGTATGTATGTATGTATGTATGTATGTATGTATGTATGTATGTATGTATGTATGTATGTATGTATGTATGTATGTATGTACTAGCAGTGCCCGTAGCGGCGTCGCTCGCATGAAATTAGAGAATTTGAACCGTGCATACATAGTAGAGTACTGCACGGATCAATTTTTTAGGTCTCGGCTCGGCCCGTCGACAACTTAGTTCAGCCCGTTTCAAGAACCGAAATTCCTGGCCCGTCACGGCCCGTCTAATATGGGCCCGGCCCGTTTTTACAGGTCTAGAATTTCTATATACTTGATGAAAAACTTCGGCCGGTCCCACCTTGACTTCAGGTTTAGCCCGGCCCGTCTGAACACCATAAAATCAATAAAATGTCTATATACTTGGTTAAAAATCCTGTCCCACCTTGATTTAAGGTTTGGGCAGGGCCGTATGAAGACCCTAAAATAACGGCTTGGCCCGTCCGTCCGGTGATAAACTGAACTCATCTACTTTTAACCGGCACAAAACCTCAAAATACTAATTTTCACATCTGTAGCACCTACAGTTTTTGAGTAGCAGTTATTTTAAAATCAAATAACCCTTTTTCCACTTCACATTTGAAGTCCTGGAAACCAAATTTTCAAAAAATGCTAAAACACGTATTTCATTATTTTTGGAGTAGA
Organism: Erpobdella octoculata; assembly: GCA_963978895.1. Lineage (NCBI taxonomy): Eukaryota > Metazoa > Annelida > Clitellata > Hirudinida > Erpobdellidae > Erpobdella > Erpobdella octoculata. Next base: position 39,984,210 of record OZ022238.1, on the reverse strand, counting down.
AAATAAATACTAATTTTTACTCCTGTAGCATTCACAGTTTTTGAGTAGCAGCTACTTCAAAAACCAAATAACCCAATTTTCCAACCCACATTTGAGGTCCGGGAAACCGAATTTTAAAAAAATGGGAAACACGTATCTTTTAATTTTTCAAGAAGAATCCATATACCAAATTTCAAAATCTCCTCATTTTTGGTTTTCGAGATATACATTGTTTTAGAAAAAAGTTTGTTTTCCAGTTTCTTCCTCTCAGAAGCAAAATTTTCAAAAATCCTTTCTTAGTGTATGCTTACGCAATAAAAGTAATATAAGTTCCAAATTTCACGTTTCTAGGATGAGGCGTTTGAGCTCGGCGTTGATTATCAGTCAGTCAGGACATGTTCTTTTATATATATAGATTTCAGAAAAAAATTTTAGAAAAATTTTTTAGAAAAAAGTTTGTTTTCCAGTTTTTTCCCCTCAGGAGCAAAATTTTCAAAAATCCTTTCTTAGCGGATGTTTACGCTATAAAAGTAATATAAGTTCCAAATTTCACGTTCCTAGGATGAGGCGTTTGAGCTCGGCGTTGATTATCAGTCAGTCAGGACATGTTCTTTTATATATATAGATATATATATACATATATATATACATTTACATATATATATACATATATACATACTATATACATATACATATATATATATATTACCACTTACAGTTTTTGAGTAGCAGTAATTTTTAAAATCAAATAACTCTATTTTGCACCTTACATTTGAGGTCCTGGAAACCAAATTTTTCAAAAAATGCTAAAACACGTATTTTATTATTTTTGGAGTAGAAACTAAATACTAATTTTTACTTCTGTAGCATTAACAATTTTTGAGTAGCAGCTACTTTAAAAACCAAATAACCCAAAAAATGATGAAACACGTATATCTTTTTTTTTGAGTAGATACTAAGTATTAATTTTGTAAAAAATGGTGAAGCATATCTTTATTTTTAGAAAAGAAACTAAATAATAATTTTTACATCTGTGGTATTTACTGTTTTTGAGTAGCAGTTACTATAAAAGACAATTAGTCCTATTTTCCACCCCACATTTGAAGTCCTGGAAACCAAATTTTCAAAATATGCTAAAACACGTATTTTATTATTTTTGGAGTAGAAACTAAATACTAATTTTTACTCCTGTAGCATTAACAGTTTTTGAGTAGAAGCTACTTTAAAAACCAAATAACCCAATTTTCCAACCCACATTTGAGGTCCGGGAAACCGAATTTTCAAAAAATGGTGAAACACGTATCTTTTTATTTTTCAAAAAGAATCTATATACCAAATTGTTTTAGAAAAAAGTTTGTTTTCCAGTTTTTTCCCCTCAGGAGCAAAATTTTCAAAAATCCTTTCTTAGCGGATGTTTACGCTATAAAAGTAATATAAGTTCCAAATTTCACGTTCCTAGGATGAGGCGTTTGAGCTCGGCGTTGATTATCAGTCAGTCATCTGTCAGTCAGTCAGTCAGTCAGTCAGTCAGTCAGGACATGTTCTTTTATATATATAGATATATATATTACCACTTACAGTTTTTGAGTAGCAGTAATTTTTAAAATCAAATAACTCTATTTTCAACCTTACATTTGAGGTCTTGGAAACCAAATTTTCAAAAAATGCTAAAACACGTATTTCATTATTTTTGGAGTAGAAACTAAATACTAATTTTTACTCCTGTAGCATTAACAGTTTTTGAGTAGAAGCTACTTTAAAAACCAAATAACCCAATTTTCCAACCCACATTTGAGGTCCGGGAAACCGAATTTTCAAAAAATGGTGAAACACGTATTTCATTATTTTTGAAGTAGAAACTAAATACTAATTTTTACTCCTGTAGCATTCACAGTTTTTGAGTAGCAGCTACTTTAAAAACCAAATAACCCAATTTTCCAACCCACATTTGAGGTCCGGGAAACCGAATTTTCAAAAAATGGTGAAACACGTATCTTTTTATTTTTCAAAAAGAATCTATATACCAAATTTCAGAAAAAAATTTTAGAAAAATTTTTTAGAAAAAAGTTTGTTTTCCAATTTTTTCCCCTCAGGAGCAAAATTTTCAAAAATCCTTTCTTAGCGGATGTTTACGCTATAAAAGTAATATAAGTTCCAAATTTCACGTTCCTAGGATGAGGCGTTTGAGCTCGGCGTTGATTATCAGTCAGTCAGGACATGTTCTTTTATATATATAGATGTATGTATGTATGTATGTATGTATGTATGTATGTATGTATGTATGTATGTATGTATGTATGTATGTATGTATGTATGTATGTATGTATGTATGTATGTATGTATGTATGTATGTATGTATGTATGTATGTATGTATGTATGTATGTATGTATGTATGTATGTATGTATGCTTAACTTGACTTCTCTGTCTGTCTGTCTGTCTGTCTATCTGTCTATCTGTCTATCGTCAAATTTTGCAATCGATTTTAAACTAACTTTCAGATGAGCTAGAGCAGGGGTGGCCAACCTTTTTGGGAAAGAGGGCTGGTTTGAAAGGCAAAACTTTTTCTCTCTCTGAAGCATTTCCAACTAAGGGTCTGGAGGAGCGGTGTAATGTTTATATTTGATGTCCCAGGAAAATGATGAAAATTTATTCAATTTTCGCTGGCTGCTAACTATTTAATTTTTGTAGTAAACTTATTAAAGTTAAATATTAAATATGTAAAGAAACTGTTTATAAAAAACTCTACATTGCAAAATAGTATTTTTGACACAAAAACATTGTATTTTAACTGTTCAGGAGCAATTGTCATTCAGTGCGAACTTGTTTGCCAGACGACAGCTCTTCTACATTAGCATCAAATGCAGCCACTTACAGGCGCAAGATGTCTTGCAAATGATTATCAGTAAGTCTGGCCTTGTGGACCGACTTATTGCACTTCATTCTGGAAAATGTCTGCTCACATATATATGTACTGCCACAGGTTTCCAGACGATTCGCCCCCCGGACGGTTCGCCCCCTGGACGGTTCGCCCCCTCCCTAGACGTTTCGCCCCCTGGTCGATTCGCACTCTGGACGGTTCGCCCCTTGGTCGATTCGCACCCTGGACGGTTCGCCCCCTGGTCGATTCGCACCCTGGACGGTTCGCCCCCTGGTCGATTCGCCCCCTGGACGGTTCGCCCCCTGGTCGATTCGCACTCTGGACGGTTCGCCCCCTGGTCGATTCGCATTCTGGACAATTACCTCCCTGCGTGGTTGACGGTTTATTAGAGTTAAATATAATTTTTTTGTTATTTTTACTATGGAGGTAGTTCTCATACAGGGAACGAAAGTTAAGAAGGCACTTCTTCAAAAGTGATATTAATGTTCTTTTTCAAAATGTTAATTTCAATTTCTTTTGCGATTTTTTGATGACCCCTTCCCGAACTCTACGCCTATGGTTTAAATTTTTTTTTTTAATTTACAAATTTTTTAAGTGGAACTCAATTTTAAGAGGTTTGACATTGTTTAACGTAGCGTTAGTAATGACTAAGCCACGAATCGTTATCTCACTTTATAATAAATATATAATGATGTTTGAAAACAGATTAACAAATGATAGACACTGCATTTTTGTTGTAAATTTTATTGATCATTTTCCGCCTGGCCCATATATGTGCGCACAGGCACGCAGAAGTTTAGAAGTGGTTATTTCATGTTCCGCATACTTCTCCCACACGTCGGATAATTTTCCCTGCAGTCTGGCATAGGTCGTCCTTTGGTACCTGCGAAGTCTTTTCTCGGATATCAGGTTGACTTGCAGGGTAACATATTCCGCTTCGTTGAAGAGTAGCGGCGCCAGTTGGTACAAATCCAACTTACCACGCCTGGCACGGCTATTTAGAAATGTTTTGATGGAGTCATGCATTAATTATGGACATTCGTATAACAAACCAGCCATAATTTGTTAAAACTTAAAACGTGAGGAACCGTTTACTCAATATATATATATATATATATATATATATATATATATATATATATATATATATATATATATATATATATATATATATATATATATATATATATATATATATATATATATATATATATATATATATATATATATATATATATATATATATATAAGCGTTACAGAATTAGTGAGTGACGTGGTCTACTATTATTTTAATATATAACCTTAGACAAACAAACAGACAGACAAGAAAACAAGTCACGAAAAACGTGGTAGAAATAATAAAAAATAATATAATAGACAGTATAATATATCTAATAGACAGTCAACCAGGGGGCGAATGGTCCAGGGGGCGAATCGTCCAGAGTGCGAATCGACCAGGGGGCGAATCGTCCAGAGGGCGAATCGACCAGGGGCGAAACGTCCAGAGTGCGAATCGACCAGGGGGCGAATCGTCCAGGGTGCGAATCGACCAGAGGGCGAACCGTCCAGAGTGCGAATCGACCAGGGGGCGAATCGTCTAGGGAGGGGGCGAATCGTCCAGGGTGCGAATCGTCCAGGGGGCGAAACGTCCTGTTACCCTGCCACATAAACTCATCATTTTCAATGCATTCTTTCGCAATGCTGGATACTTGGCAGAAGTTAAAAGGGTGTAAAACTCAATTAAGTTCCCGTCTAGAAATTTTTGTTTCATAAAGCTATCGGACTGCAGCTCAGCCAACTCCATTTGAAACTCTGCTGGCATATATTATTTTTGTACTATTTTTGATTTTAAAAGAAGTTTTTAAAAGTATTTACTATAGATTTTAAATATTTAAACAAAGCAGAGCGGGCCGCCAATTGATAGCCCGCGGGCCGTGGGTTGGCCACCACTGAGCTAGAAACTTCAAGATTTAAACATACCTCCGAACTGATTAACAATACATTCTATCAAATTTTCGGATCGATTGAACAAAATTTAAGTAAATAAATAATTATTTGTGATATTTTCGTCTATGCTAATATGTTTGTTGTTTATGTAGTAAAAATATAAAAGTGTGTTTTTTTTTAAACTTTGTTTTTGCTTCACTTGTTACAGCTTTATATTAGGTCACATTATGACATTATTGTCTGGTTATTCGTTTGTCTGTCCGCGAATTTAATACGATGGTGTTTTTTAAAACATTGTCTCCCCGATAGATCATATATTGCCACCTAGCGAAAAAAAAGTAAAAAGTAAAAAGTTATAATATCTTAAGTTCAACGAGCTAAGGTTTGTCGCCTAGCGAAAAAAACTAAAAAGTAAAAAAATGTATTTAATCAAAAAACTCAAATGCTTACAAAATTTCACTCATCAGAAACGAAAAAGTAGAAAATAATTTTTAAATCATAAAAAATATATTTCTTTAAAAAACAACGTTTTTCTTGCAATCTTAAACAGTTTATAATTCATATACAATGAAAAATTTTGGGCACATTTGGGTTACAACATCAAAACTTTAGTAAAACAAATAGTTATAAAAAAAATAATGCGCCCACAACGTTTTTCGTTGTATATGAATTAAAAACTGTTGTAAAGTATGTTACCATAATGCGACCAAGTTATTCAGAAATTCTGCCAAGACCATAGGAATATTATTTCAGAATATTATTTAATTTTTTTTGGGGCGCAGGAAAAACGTTGTTTTTTTACAAATGTATTTTTTATAATGTAAATTTTTTTGTTAAGCACCATTCCTGCATATGAAAACAGCTGCTTAACCGGCGTAAAAGATGGTATCACAGTGTTCTATCAGGAAAGAACTTGCCTCACTGTAGGATACTTGTATAATACATCAAATGAAGTTGACTTGTCATCAAGATATTGAAAAAATCAACATCTGTGACAACTTCATTTGATGAAGTTGCTTCACTTTCAAAGAAAAAAATCATTACTTTCTAGCATGGCCTAATCAGCTGTGCTACTTTTATCAATCAAATTCTTACTCGTAAATGCTTCAGAAAATTAGAGTTGCATACAAAATTCCACTCAAAATGTTATTGCTCGTGAACAGAGACAACATTTCGCTTTTATGGACCCGTTTTCGTTTTTTACAATTTCTAAAAAACTTCTTATCTAGAATTGGAGGAAGACATTTGAGACAATCATCTGATTTGTTTTCACTTTCTAAAATATTTTTGACACCATTTCTTTAGCCCATTTTTAACTGATTTAGAATAGCAACAGCAACCACCGAATTCAAAGCAGGAAATGTAAAAACCGAATCTGTGTTAAAAGTAAAAGAAAGTGACTAAATAGTCAAGATTCTATGTAAAGAGTTTTCTTTTACAAAATTGAAACATAAAAGTATTTTTTAAAGAGTATTACTATATGTTTTTTAAAATACAAATACTCTAAACATAGTATTTAAAATATCAAAATACAAAATACTTCATCATCGGTATTTAAATTCCAAACAAAATACTATTTTATTTTATTTATACGTATTAGTCCATATACTGGCCATAGCCAGTATATGGACTAATAGGTGAACGTGAACAGAATCAAGATTTAACAATCAAAATTAAATTATAACTTAGAGTAATTAAGAAAGAAATAACGACAGCCACAAACACGCCGAAGACATGCTGGACGCCATTTTTCTGTATGTATGTATGTATGTATTTATGTATGCTTGTTGAAAATTTGCGTAACGCGGTTAGGTGGGGCTACACTTAACAATATTAAATTTCCGTCATTTTTGATGGGCTTTATCTAGTAGTTCTTTATATTTTTTTAATAATTAGTTAATTAAATAAATTTTTGAAAAAAGTTTAGCCATTTTAATACTCATTTGCAAATTTAAATCAAGGGCTGGATGTCAATGACAAAGATGACCTGAGAAAACGCAAAGCAGTATTCGGAAGCAACAAATTGGAGTCCAGAAAATCGAAATTCTTTCTGTGGTTTGTGTGGGAAGCCTTACAAGATCAAACCCTTGTTATTCTCATGATCGCCGCATTTGTTTCAATAGTACTCGCAATTTACGAAGAAACTCATACAAGTAATTTTTTTAAATTACAGTTGAACACTATTGATCCGGTTTAATCCGGATGACTCAACAGTTATACAAATAATACAAACTAGCTGTACCCGGTCACGCGTTGCTGTGGTTTAGTTTGACTAAATGGACTAAATGGCCCCGATGGTTACAAAACAAAAGCCTAGGAAAAGTGTTTTGCTTATAAAACGTGAAATAGCAAGCCGATTTTTGTCATTTAAACAGAAAATTTTTTTTTACAAGGACCTATGTTGTTTCCAAATTTCAAAACAATTGGTCCTGAAAAATTTCGTAGATCATTAGCATATAACAAACGAACAGTTACATTTTTATTTATATAGATATGCATCTGACGGTTCGAAAGCAATAATAAGTTAATACAAAAAAAGATTTTTTAGGAAGACAAAATGAGGGCGAACGACGTTGGTTCCCCATAAATCCGCCACTGGCCACAACTTACCTCCTTCTCCGGCACTCATTTTTTTGGGGGAAAATGTATAAAATTCTGAATTTTTTGGAAAAATATCTTCGAAACCGCCCCCCCCGGTTATTAATTATTTTTTTTATTTTTGGAATCTGTGGTGTTAAAAAATGTTTGCCCCTCTAAGGTTTTGCTGAAAT
>OZ022238.1:39971319-39976433 GCA_963978895.1 Erpobdella octoculata | reverse complement strand
AAAAAAAGGAGTCACCGAGGCCGAGTTTAAAAAAGTTCCTTTCTACAATTCAGAATATTACATATATATGTTAATATATATGTGTTTCTGTTTTGTGTTATATAAATGAATTTGAATTATTAATTGGAATTATAGAAATATTGACCTATTAATAACTTCAAACCTTACACCAAAGTTTACACTAAAAATGTCTCAGAAATCTTGTAAAGTTTGGGACTTTTATATTGTGGATGCCATCAACAAAAGCAAGGTAAACTGCTTGATATGTCATGACAAAATAACGCGTGGTGAAAAAAATGCACGAACATACGGCACAACGTCAATGATATCTCATCTGCAGACAAAGCATCCAGTGCAATTCAAAGAATATGGAACAAGGCAAGAGCAATTTAAGAAACGATAACGCGAAAAGGAAACAAATATGTCACCAAGTTCGAACAAAAAACAGCTCACTTTGGATTTTTTGTGTAGAAAGTTAAATTGTTTGAAGTTAATCATCCGCGGCGTCTGGCAATCAATAACAAAATTGAGGAGATGATTTTCGTCGATATGTTGTTTTTTTCAAGTAGTTGAAGATGCTGGAGTTAATAATTTAATGCTTGAACTCGAACCTCGATAATCGTTGCCATCCAGGAAACATTTCTTGCGCACCTTAGTTCCGGACATGTTTTTTCGTATACGGAATCGTTTGCAAGTCATGGTCGATGATGCAAGTTACATATGCTCACCAACGCACCAACGATGTCTGAACGAGCACAAACAATTTGGACGCTTTTCTCAGTTTGATATCCGTTCTTCTACAACTTCAACCATTGGAAGGAAGGCAAACTGGAGAATTGATTTAAAACTGATCTAAAATCCATGATTGCAGATTGGAATATCAGTGGGGTGAAGAAAGGCGTTTTAGTCAGAGACAATGGCACCAGTATGAAACTAGCAACTCGTCTTGCAGATTTAGACGACTTGGTGGAATGCTACATTCACATGATTCAACTAGTGCTGGTAAAAACCTGTACATCTGTCTAGAAGCAAGCTATAATTAAACTTTAGATGTGATATGATGAAAATTGAAATTTTAAAGCCAAAAGTCTATTCAGTACTCGGTCCATTCAGCACTAGTTTCCCCTATATATTGTTTTACATACACTTAAACTCGGACTCTGTGAAAAATGACCCCAAAAACTCGGTGCTCAGCATCGGCGCCAAATTTGTTGCTCGGTCCATCCCTACAAGCCATGTAGTTAGCAATTCCGCTGAAAAATCTTCTTCCGAACATATTCTACGAATATTTCCTTTTCCGAAATTCCTACCTCAGATTTCTATCGGTTCAGCAAAACTAAACTCCGCCTCGCTAATTGCGAGCTAGTCCCAAGCCTGGATAAAGGAGGAGGGACAGTTAAAAGGATCAAAACCTTGATCCACGACAGGAAGTACTTATGTGCTTCTTACATACAGTCAATTCAGTCTTAAAACACTTGGTGTAAAGGACTATAAACTATAATATAAAAAAAATATAAAAAATCAGCAAAACTAAGCCTTGCTTTTGTAAGCCAGTCCCAAGCCTGGAGAAAGGAGGAGAGAAAAATTAATAGGATCAAATGATCAACAACTGGAAGTACTTAGATGCTTCCAATATACAGCCATTTCAGTTTTAAAATACCTGGTTTAAAGGACAATAAACTATTAAAAAATCAGCGAAACTCAACCAAGAATAAAACAAGTAAAGATAAAAAATAAATTTTAAAAAATGCTTTTATTTGTCTCTTTATCTGAGTCAACGAACTAACATTTTTGAATCTAAAACAACCGTTACGCTCAATCTTGTACATTGTTTATTTCTTTCATATGAAATCAAAATTCATAAATTTAACTCAATATATGGAATAGTTTTTATCTAAAACACTTCATTCATATATTGTTATCGAGAATACAGCTATTCTGAGAGTTTCAAAGCTCTACGTAGATGAATATTAGTCGAATTTGCGTTTACCTGTAACGGTCAACTTGAAATTCAAATTTTTTAAAGGCCTAATTCATGTCAGAAACATTCAATTCATGTATTTTCATCCAGAATAAAGCTTTCCTGAAAGGTTTAGAGCTCTAGGTGGTTGAAAAGTGGGTGGATTTTTGTTTCTAAGACAAACAAACAGAGAGACGAGTGAAGTTAAATAAAAACATATATAAAAAGCAAATAATAAAAGCATTTAAAAAACATTTTAATCCGACAACAGCATAGATAAATTAAGAAATTATTAATTTTGTTCTGACAAAATAACATAAAGAATAACAAAATTTAATGTTTTCATTTACTGGAAAAGTGTTATAATCAACTGTTTTTAACGTAGAAAGCTGCCTTTGATGGTTTTATTATATTTATACGCATTTGCCTTAGCGTAACATCTATAGAGATACACTATTTTAATTTATACATAAATCTATGTCTTATTTCATTCATGCAGGTGCCGCACAATTTGAGGACGCAGAGAGTGGCTTGATAGAGGGCCTGGGAATTTTACTGGCAGTGGTGGTCATAGTAGTTGCAACTGCCAGCATCAACTTGAACAGAGATCGTCAATTTAGAGACTTGCAAAACAGACTGAATGAGCAGCTTAAGTGCTGTGTTATAAGGGGAGGGATGAACGTGGAAATTCCCACTTTCGACGTCATGGTCGGAGAGGTGTGCCAACTCAACACGGGTGAAAATTTGAAATTAAGATTTTTATTGTTGATTTTTTTATTCAAAAATGTCAACTCGCAGGCGACGTCATTCCTGCTGATGGATTCCTACTTAGTAGCAGCGACCTGAAAGTTGATGAGAGCTGTCACACTGGAGAATCAGAAGAAGTTCACAAAAGTTCAACATCTGATCCTGTACTTTTATCGGGTATGATTTGGAAATAAAAAAATATTACACTTTAAGAAAAACTAAAAATAAGAAATGTAGTTTTAACTTTGTTGCTTGAAAACTAAGCCTCAAATAATTGTCTCGATTCAAGCGGGACAACGAAATTGGAAGCTAACTCTTACTGAAATTTTGTAAAGGTTTTCTCTAAAGTCCTCGATAAAACTTAGCAGAGGCATATTTAGAGGGGCTCGTAGAGTTAGTACAAAACCAGGACTTATTTGGTCGGATGGTATTATATGTGTTAAACTGGTGATGCTATAAAAATAAAAAATCTTTTTGGTACTTTTATTTCAATTTTTGATGTGATTGTGAATATCAAATTCTTGGCCTCGGATATGCAAATAATACTTTTTGAAGTGTGTATACTGTATTAAAGCAAGTTTCTTTTGAACAATTTACAAAAAATAACTTAAACAACAATTTATTATGAATTTCTAAAAAAATTTTAAATCATGAGTTACGGAATAAATTCAGGTACCCATGTGATTGAGGGAACATGCAAGATGTTGGCTGTTGCTGTCGGTGAGACTTCTCAGAAAGGTGTCATCTTCTCCCTTCTTGATGTCACATACACAAATGTATGTTTTTTATAATGTTAGCATTCTATTAATGCAAGTGTTTTTTTTTAATTTCACAGGCAATTATGTACGTGTTAACGATGTCACATAGAACCTTCTATGTTATTATTACTTGTCTAAATATCGCAGTCCTAGAACTGCCTAAACCTTGTAGGAACTAGGATGTTATTTTATCTATTTAATTAAAAATCTTCAAGATTATTTATAAAAAACACAATTTGACAACAGATTTTTTTCTGTTATTGTTTAAGAAACTTGTCCGACATTAGATTAAGTATGCTTTTGTGACACCGTCAATTCACCATCTGGAAAATTTTATCAACAAGAAAATCTAAGAGAAAACGTAATTGTCATCATTTACAGTACAAAAAAAAACAGAAATACCTCGACTACCCTGTTTTTAAACTCAGACAGTCTAGAAGAAAGATGATTTTAGTCTGAAATACATATATTAAATAGTTTTAATTCAACTCCACATCAATAACATCCCAGTTAGGCTTTGTTAACATTTATTTAATCATCTATCACATCTCACATCCAACTATACATCGACATTTCTAACAAGACTTTTATCGTCTTCGATAGTGTATCTCAACTTTATGATTTGATCAAGTTAGATACAACAAGTCGATGTCATCACATGTTCAAGCAGTTTAGGACATTTTATATTTGATCAAGAAGGCTTCGTCTGTAAAAATTCATGTTGTGGTTTTTTTTTATCTCACTCTCCTATCTCACGTCAACGATATCGTTAAATCATTTTTTATCGCAATTAACCCAACAGCAAAGCTACTTATTCTTATATTTCTCAGTACGTTTTCTATTTTCCTTTAAAATATATTTAAATAACTTCGTACTTTACAGCGCTTCATCATGCTCTATCTAACGAAACTAGAACGTTTTGATTAATAGGCATCACTGTATTACTATGCTAATATAAACTAAACTTGTGATTTTATAACAATTTCTCTTCATTTCATAGTTGATCTTCAATCTTCTACGCTCGCCTCCATTATAATTCTTTCCAATCTTTCACCACTCTTTGATCTTTTTATCCGAATGAACTATCGTCTGAGATCTACCGGCAGAGCAGTAAAATTAGCAAAGTTCGCCACTGTTTTTCATCCATAAAGGGGGGTGGTTGCGTCTATAGGGAAGCGGAAAAGCCAAGGCCACTGGATCAATATCCATGTAAACAGCTTTTTATTTACCGTCTCATGAGGGTCTTCAGTCCTAACGGCTAAATGCTTAGATATGATACTTCAACTCAGCAACCTACCAAATATCTAAATATTTCGACAGGCTATAATTCCATGAAAACACGAAGAGTGCCAAACTCAGTCAACCTTTATTATTGAAGGAATTTTATGACTTAACATGAAATAACGGTTGGAAGATGTGCTTGTTACAAGCCTTTACTTTAATTAGCTTGACTTTTTGTTGTCCGATTTCTGTTGTTTGTTTGGGCGAAATTTTGTAATCAACATTTAGCAAGTTTTACAAATAGCTAGAGTCAGAAGCTTTCAGCATCAACGTAAAACGGACGAATTTTTTTAGGAAAAATCTTGTCTTTAAAATTTTGTTTGGTTTACTTGTTGATTAACAACACATCTTGCAATGGCGCCAATTCA
>OZ022238.1:39941319-39968819 GCA_963978895.1 Erpobdella octoculata | reverse complement strand
ACCTTACGTCAAATCAAAACTGTTGCTTCATCTCTACCCCCCTGGCGCTTAACTTGCTTATTACTTCATTGGTGTTTTCAAAACTAGACTATTGTAATTCCACACTGGTTGGACTCCCGAAGATCTTGACTCATCGCCTTCAATCAGTGGTGAATGCGGCAGCAAGGCTTTTGACCGGTCGAAAAGCTGCGATCACATCACTCCAGTACTTCAAGAACTACATTGGTTGAACGTCAGGTGTAGAATTATCTTCAAAGTAGCTCAACTAGTCTTTAAATGTCTCAACTGTTTGGCTCCTTCATACTTAATGGAATCAATTTTGCCCATTAGTAATATTCAATCAAGGGGGAATCTCAGATCTGCATCTTCAGCTCTTTTCTTCGTTCCCTCTACTCGTCTAAAAAGTGCTGGTGATAGAAGTTTTCCTGCTGCAGCAGCAAAAATTTGGAATAGTCTTCCCTTGGAGATAAGAGCAGCACGTGATTTTGCAATGTTTAAAAAAGAATTGAAACAATACCTTATGAAAATTTAACTTTTTGTTCTATTCATTTTGTATGTGGCCTTGAAGTCGTTTGATTTACGCCACTTTAAATTTGTCAAATAAATAAATAAATAAATAAAATATTCGTAGTTCTGACAATCAAAAGTTTGAATAGCATTAAAAATTATAGCAAATCTACAAAAATGCTATAATACGACTTTTTCAATTTCTCAGAACGACTAATAATCTAGCTTCTAGTTTGTTATATTTCTTATGCCAGTTTTCAAATAAGAATTAAAAAATTATTTAAAGTTTAATTTTTTTATCAAATCTATTAAAGTGTTCAAATTTTTATTTTAAACCTGTATTGGACATAAATTTCATAATTCTTAAAATATTCCCACTATTTTCAATGATGAAAATCGAATTTTATAACGCTTCGACAAAAGTTTTAATATACATAAGAAAAACAACTTTTATTATCCAAAATTCATAGGAAACATTTATTATATTCTGGTTTATATTTAAAAAAAAACTATTTATATAACTTAAATAAAAAATTATTTGTTTCCTGTTTCTTTAGGAGGGAAACGTTTCTCCCAGCTCCCTCTTCAGTTGAGGCAACTCTGTTTGTCTGAGCATTTAACAAAAACAAAATAGTTAATAAAACATGCTGCCATGTAATGACAGTAGTAATTTATATAATAATTATAAAAAATTATATTACAGAAATAATCGCAATTGGAATAAACTAGAAATTATTATTTTACTGCTCTTTTGACTCAATACCTACATTACATTCATCGTCATTATCATTACCGACACAATTATTATCAGTCTGAATATACCAAATGCGACTAAAATTACATTCACGCCTTTCTTAATCCAACTTTCTTACCATAAAATAAACATATTCTCATTAACGTCTCTGCCAATAATTACATTAAAACGTCGTAAATTAATCTCTTTTAATCTTTGACGTGAAACTAAACGAAAATGTTATCAGTGACGATTACTTTGTTTTTCGTTACACGGAAAGAACACACGCCTCGAATCATACATCATTCGTCACACCTTCCCCCCAGCTCTCTTTTACATCGCGTCACGTTTCATTTTATGAACATAAACCATATTAAGAAGGAGATGTCATGTCTTGGTTTGAGCTTATAGATCTCAATAGACCACCTATGATTATCTTCATTACCATTCAACACATCTTAGTATTAAATCATCGAGCTCTACAAACAGCGAACGAATATGCACATCCTCTCAGAGCCGATGAGACTCCACCGTGAAAGTCTGAGTATGATTGTAAATCGTAAAATACCTCTCCTTGCAGTAGAATAAATCTCTTATACTTGAATCTTAACTTTAAACAAAAGTGTATTTTTATTATGTCTGAGTTTTCGAACAAACTTGCGCTATTCACCAAAGAAATGTTAGTTTTTTTACATTTCTTGTGTTTCAAATATCAAAAATCAATTATTGTAAATTTTTGAGATTGTCAATTTTTCCATAAAAATGTTTTCATTTGAAACATCTTGACAGGCTTCAAATGTTCATTAAACAATTTTTTATGAGAATTTGATTTTCTTCAATCTCAAGATGGCAGACTTGTCATCTTGAAATCAAAATCTTTTAAAACTGAACTATTTGATTAAAAATAAATAATAATTTTTAACATCTATTATTTTACAAACATGCTACGAAACATTAAAAATCGATTCGAAGGAAGTTTAAAATATTTTATATAACAAAAAGTTTTACATTTTTTGCCCACGTTCTGGCAAATTGTTTCACAGTTCTTCGCTCAATTTTTTATTCCTTCAAAAGAATTGTTGTCCCACCAGATTATTTAAGCCTGCTAAGTGAAAAAAACCCAACAACTTCAAGGCTCTGAGTAGAAGATTGCGAGTCAGGGTTGTGTAGATGAACGTTTGATAGTTTTTTTTCAATCGTAAGTAAGCGGGGTTCATACTTCCCCGCAAAGGGGTTTGATGACATAAACAACAAAGTTTTCACTAGCCAAGGCTAAAATCACATTTTATACTGAGTAAAAATATTTTAAGATTATTTGAAATAAAATCATTCCTGTAAATATTGCAAATTTGGATTTGGGCACAATTCATCCTGACCATTTTAAGGGATAGAAAAGCAACTTTTTCCTTACTGGTAGCATTAAGCACAAAAACAAACAAAAAAACAGTTTTTTCTTCTTATGGGCAATGATAATGATGATTTAAACGCTAAGTTAATAAGTTTTCACAAAGAATTTACTGAAAGTTGAATAACTTGTGAGCAATTGGGCGTGGCAGGTCCAGTTGTGACAGGTCTGATGAAAAAAGAACGGGACTTTGACAACATGAAAGCAGTAAGTAGCTTGATGCATTTTCATGCAGTACAAACGTCTCAGCATATTATTTTTGTATACAAAAATCACATAAAAATTCAAAATTGATTTAAAATTGACATTCTCGTGGATCGCTCAGAGTCTAATGCGATACGATGATGTGAAAGGCATAATAACTGAATTACAGTTGTAGCTTTATCATAACATTCAAGATAGCAGACTCTCCTATATTTTAGACTTCACCGTACAAGGTTTTCACTTTGAGAGTGTAGACACCTATAGTATTAGAAATGAATAGATTTGACAATATCAACACTGAAGAAAATGAACGGCCTCTAGTACGGAGCCATTGTCCAATGTTCATCGATCATGTTTAATATATGGCTAATACGTCAACCTGTTATTTTGCTATTCACCATCGAATTCATTCAATTCACCATCGAATTCATTCAATTCACCATCGAATTCATTCAATTCACCATCGAATTCATTCAATTCCCCATCGAATTCATTCAATTCACCATCGAATTCATTCAATTCACCATCGAATTCATTCAATTCACCATCGAATTCATTCAATTCACCATCGAATTCATTCAATTCACCATCGAATTCATTCAATTCACCATCGAATTCATTCAATTCACCATCGAATTCATTCAATTCACCATCGAATTCATTCAATTCACCATCGAATTCATTCAATTCACCATCGAATTCATTCAATTCACCATCGAATTCATTCAATTCACCATCGAATTCATTCAATTCACCATCGAATTCATTCAATTCACCATCGAATTCATTCAATTCACCATCGAATTCATTCAATTCACCATCGAATTCATTCAATTCACCATCGAATTCATTCAATTCACTAAACCTGAACCACGAGTTATCTGTAGAAAATAAAGTTTTAATGGAATTTAATATTTAATTTCTGCAAAAAAAAATAAAATAAAATATTACTTCAAATGAGGATGATGATGATGATGATGATGATGATGATAATGATAATGATGATTATGATAATTATGCCAAATTTGGTGCTGATGACGATCGTGCGATGATGATGATAATGATATTTTGTTTCCATCCAGGTTGGTGAACCACAGCAGAAGAGATCCATCCTCCAGTCAAAATTATGTCAAATAACAAAATACGTCACTTATGCCGGTGTGGTCTTCAAGCATACAATTTATTACTTACGATAAGCAAACATTATCAATTTGTAATAATAACAA
This sequence comes from Erpobdella octoculata, assembly GCA_963978895.1. NCBI lineage: Eukaryota > Metazoa > Annelida > Clitellata > Hirudinida > Erpobdellidae > Erpobdella > Erpobdella octoculata. Next base: position 39,964,744 of record OZ022238.1, on the reverse strand, counting down.
TTTTGCTAAGAAAACACACTTCCATGCACACACACACACACACACACACACACACACGAACATACATACGTACACAAGTCTATTGATATGAAATATGTTGTATATGAATAAAAAATAAACATTTATTTTTTGTCTTCTCAAGGTACAATTTTGGCTGCACTTACATTTGCGATTTTGGTAACGCGTTTCTGCGTGGACGAATACATCATCGCGAAGAAACCTTGGGAGTCAGGAGACTTGCAGAGTATTATAAACTTCTTAATAATTGGTATTACGCTACTAGCTGTGGCCATTCCTGAAGGTCTGCCACTTGCTGTCATATTGGCCCTTGCCTACTCTATTAAGGTGTGTGTGTCTTTTCAGAGCTATTTATATACAATATTTACTATCTAACGTGCGTCCATTACACGCCAAAAAACGTAAAAAAGGGTTTTGCACTTATTTTTACTTAGAAAATGATGCGTGACAACAACCTGGTTCGACATTTGGACTCGTGTGAAACAATGGGAAGTGCAACCATAATCTGCTCTGACAAGACAGGAACATTAACAACGAACAGGATGACAGTAGTCTCGTGCTATGTAGCAGGTTCAGTTTATGCCCAAAATGCTACTCACTCAAAAATCTTGTTGTCAAAAAGTAGTAGGAAGGCTAAGTATCATGCAGACGATGTGGGTTCAAACCGGTCGATGCAAGAGATTTAAGTCACCTGAGTTTTTTTTTATATAATAAAATTAAATGTATCTTAAGTAATAAGCAGAATAAATTCAAAGTACGATTTGAATCGTTGTTAAACAGGGAATTATGGAAGCGCTGAGGAAACTGTGAAGCAGATGAATGCAAGTACAAAAGATATGCTCGCAAGATGCATCAGCATCAACTCGTCAACATCAACAATGGTTAGTCATTGATTGATTGGTTGATTGATTGATTGATTGATTGATTGATTGATTGATTGATTGATTTCCCGACTGACCTTCGCAATTCATGATTTATTCATTCATTCATATTGTCAGGTTGACGGGTTCAGCTCAACAGGAAGTAAAACCGAATGCGCTTTACTGAACTTTGTTACAAAACTCGGCTACAATTACAGAGATTTACAGAACGAAGAGCAAGTAAAAGTCTATCCGTTCAACTCTCAACGGAAGTGGATGGGAACGGTGATGAAGCCATCTGATGGAGAACTTCACAGGTTGATGGTTAAAGGAGCGGCAGAAATTATACTCGAAAAGTAGACACTTGCGTTCAATTCTTGTTTCAAGTCGGTTTTAATTACTGAGAAAGCAGATCACGTGACGTATTGCAGGTGCACCCACGTGGTCGGCGTGGAAAATGGAGTGGAAAAGATGGAAAAGGGGGAAGAAAATCTCAGAGCGGTCGTGGACAAGATGGCGGCGTTTGGTCTGAGAACGCTCTGTCTTGCATATCGAGACATCAATCCAGACAGTAAGTTTCCAACCCACCTATCATTAAGCACATCTTTGATGGGTCTTTTCTTTGTTTCGAATCTGGTAATGAAAGGTATTTTATTCGATTCTGCCAGATTCACAACTATCCTTATTGTTGGACTAGCGCACAGAATCTTTTCGTGTTTATACTCGTGCAATGTATCCTTCGCCACGTTTTCAGCGGAAAGCGCACCATTAAAAAATGATTCATATTACTTATCTACACTGCCTAGAAACCCGAGGGTGTGCTAATGTGCAATCTGCTCGAGAAACTTACATTGGGAGAGCGGCATTGGCGCCTAAACATGAGACCCGTTTTAACTAACACGTCTTATCTGATTCCTAAAGTCGTGTGTCGGAGGAAAATAGAAGGAAATTATTTGACGAAGATCATTGAAGATTGAATTATTATTTCTTGATTGAACAGATAAGTGGGATTGGGACGACGAACCCAAAATCATCAATCAGCTCACATTCTTAGCCCTGGTTGGAATTGAGGATCCCGTGAGACCGGAGGTGATAAATTCAATATTCATTTATCCATCCACCCACCCACCCACCCATCCATCCTACCACACAAAATACATCACCCTCCCTTCGACCAGGTTCCAAAAGCAATAAGCGACTGCCGACGGGCCGGTGTTGAAGTATGCATGGTCACTGGAGACCACCTACTTACCGCAAAATACATCGCTCGTAAATGTGGCTTGATAAAAGATGAAGACAATCTTGCACTAACAGGAGAAGAATTCAACCAACTGATCGCAGACGAAGATAAAGTAAGCATTTTTAATCTCTTTCTCTCCAGCAGCTACATGTGTATATAACTAAATAATAACTATACATTTTTTATTAAGTACATATACACACATATCAATATATATATATATATATATATATATATATATATATATATATATATATATATATATATATATATATATATATATATTTATATATATATATATATTTATATATATAAAATTAAAATAATTAGGTGTTAATTTTTCGTCGATACAGGCTCGGTTAAATTTGATAGAGCAAGTTTTGTTGCAAACTTTTTCTATTAAATGGGGTGATTTAATTTAATTTAAATCACCCACGAAGTTGTTCAAAGAACGCCCGATTATACAAATCTTTATTACTTTTTAACTTGCAAGTTTCGGCTATTTTTTCAGCCATCTTCAGAAAAAGCAAAAGGCCGGGCGGTACAGGAACCGAACCTAAAAACAAATAATGAAATGTCGAAGTACATAGATAAAAATAAAATAAATAAAATTATGACCAAAATAAAATACGAGTTAAGGTATTAATTAAGAATAAAATCAAAGGAGCAAATATAAATTAAATATAACATAAGAATTGTAGGTGTTAGTGTTATATATATATATATATATATATATATATATACATACATTTATTTTATATATATATATTGTTTGTTTTTTTCCGAAATAGAATTTTGATCAAGAGCGCTTCGACTTGGTGTGGCCCAAGTTGAAAGTACTGGCAAGAGCAACACCGCGCGACAAGTTCACCCTGGTGAGCGGTTTGATGACAAGTAATATTAATGGAAAGAAACAAGTTGTCGCTGTGACAGGTGATGGAACGAACGATGCGCCGGCTCTTAAGAAAGCTCACGTAGGATTATGCATGGTAAGTTATCAATTGATAAATGTGAAATTTTTCAAAGTTTCTGAATACTTCTTTTCTCCCTCTTGCTTAAGGGAATCTCAGGAACAGATGTTGCAAAAGAAGCATCAGACATCATTCTGATAGACGACAACTTCACAAGCATCGTCAAATCCGTCATGTGGGGTCGCCACGTTCACGACAGCATAGCCAAATTCATTCAATTTCAACTGACCATCAACATCGTCTCCGTTGTTCTTGTACTTCTCGGTGCCTCAATATTAAGCGTTCGTATTTTCTGAAAAAGAATTACTAAATCATAATAAACGTTAGATTTTGGGGTCACACTTGTGTTGTGTGATTTGAAATTCAGGACTCTCCGTTACGAGGGGTTCAGATGTTGTGGGTGAATCTTTTAATGGACACGCTGGCATCACTGTCCCTGGCCACGGAAGAACCTACGGATGACCTGCTGAAGAGGAAACCATACGGCATCGACAAACCGATCATATCACGAATCATGCTCACTAACATACTCGGCCACGCAGCTTACCAGTTCACGTTCCTTTCCATTATTCTGTGGAAAGGCAAACAAAATATTTCATCTTAAAACGAATGAATGTATTTTAGGTGGAAAAATATTTATCGTAGCTTCTTTTTTCAGGTTACGAATGGTTAGACGTCGAGCCTGGCTTCTCTGCCGAATTGTTCGGCAAGGCGAACGTTCATTACACTTTCCTCTTCAACACATTCGTCATGATGATTCTTTTTAATGAAATCAATTCACGGAAGATAGACGCATCAATCAACGTGTTCGCTGGCATCCTCAAAAGTCCGATCTTTCTTATCATTTGGTTCGCTTCGTTCGCAGTCCAGGTTGAAAAATAATAGAAAATCATTTTTGTAAACCGTTTCTATCAATGTTTACCTATAAATTAATGTTTATAACATGTAAACAGATTGTTCTTATTCAACTTGGATCAACCGTTTTCTCAACCGTTCCGCTTTCAATAACTCAGTGGCTTTGGTGCATCTTTGTTGGCGTCAGCGAACTTCTTTTTGCTCAAGTAAGTCATTTGACCATCCATCCATCCATCCATCCATCCATCCATCCATCCATCCATCCATCCATCCATCCATCCATCCATCCATCCATCCATCCATCCATCCATCCATCCATCCATCCATCCATCCATCCATCCATCCATCCATCCATCCATCCATCCATCCATCCATCCATCCATCCATCCATCCATCCATCCATCCATCCATCCATCCATCCATCCATCCATCCATCCATCCATCCATCCATCCATCCATCCATCCATCCATCCATCCATCCATCCATCCATCCATCCATCCATCCATCCATCCATCCATCCATCCATCCATCCATCCATCCATCCATCCATCCATCCATCCATCCATCCATCCATCCATCCATCCATCCATCCATCCATCCATCCATCCATCCATCCATCCATCCATCCATCCATCCATCCATCCATCCATCCATCCATCCGTGTAGTTAAGTCAAAAATAATTGCATATAATTACTATGCAATTAATAAATCATGAATATTATGATTGCTTAAACAATTATAATTTAATTGAAAACCTCAAATTACAATTTTCAACGCAGGTTATATCGCTCATCATGCAAATGGAGATTTACTTCAAAAGATCCTCAAAAGACGATGATAGAAAGCCTTAAACTTCCTGCATGTTCTTCCTTTCACACTGCGCAAACTCCGACAATATTTATGAGCGATTTATTATTAAATAAAACCAATTTTTTCACATCCTTCAGCAGAACATGAATCTACAAAATTCTCTCTTATCTCTCTCTTTCTATTTCTATTCAAAGCACTCAACGCGGAACCCTATAATATCTTACTTTACTTTCAAAAAACTCGAACGGTAAATTTGTTTACAGGAAAAACACTGTTTTGATTTTGTGAGAAAATTGTAACGAAAGCTTCCAACTTGGAATTATGATAGTGGTGATGATGATGATGATGGTCTGACCTTTGTTCATCTTGTCAACAGTTTTTTCACAAATTCTAAAAAATGAATTATTTACAAAATGTTTAAATATATAAATACATATATAAAGTCAAAATCACAAACATATCTTTTACAGTGCAGAAATGTCAGCACACACACATACACATGCACACAAATCAACATTTTTAAGAACACTGATTATAAAAAATTCGAAACGCGCTTTAAAAGCGAAGGAATCGTATGGGAGGACTGACTGTGTAGAAGAGAAAGGGGAGATAGATTACTTTGAGCTCAAATTATGGCCACACGATAATGGCTCGACTGTAATGAACAGTCCACATGTTGGTGTATATTACTGTATATTGTACATTTATACATGCGTGTGTGCCGGTGCCTAGCTATGCACGACGTTATTTCGTTGAGGACAGACAAGTTTCGGTCGACATTAAAAAGGATTGCATTTTAAATATGGTCGTGGTTCGCCTGAGAGAGAGAAAGAGTATTCTTTCAAGTTTAACGAAACAATGATGGAATGATGGATGGATGGATGGCAACGGATGAAGGAAAATAATAACCTTCGTATTCAATCTTGCCGTCTCCTTTGACGTCTGCAAGTTTCATCAACTCGTTGACATCATCTTCATCCAGCGGCTCCCCGTATTTCTTAAGCACGTTTTTCAACTCAACAGCATCAATCAGGCCTCTCTCGCTCCTGTCGAAATACCTGCGAAATGAAATTCAACGAGAAACCTCAACGAGCGTTCCTTCACGTTGCGTCAGAACTTTAATTACGAAGCCAAGGTTTGTTTTCAAAACGGCAAAGGTGAAGGTCGGTAGAACGATGCGGGCAACGCCTCCTCGTTCAGTCGATAAAAAAAAATAAAACAAAAAAACCGATCAGACATACAAAAACACCCACGCAAACAAAACAATTAAAACTCCACCTCCCCCCACATACACACCTGAGTGCATCTTCAAGCTGTTCTCTGATTTCATCATCACCCGTCAGACCCCGGTCGCCCAACAGCCTGGCAAACTCGCTGAAACTCATGCTGCCGGTATCTTCGAGTTGGATTATTTGATTAAAAGTTTTTTCAACACCATGACTTAGCTGAAGAATTTGTTACAGGAGTTTTATTGACTCCGGTTCTTTGTAACCTAAGAAGCGTGCTAGGAAGTTTTTGTTTTAAATTTATAAATTATGGCTTGCAATAATAATTAAACGTTAATCACCGTCCAGAGTTGCCTGCTGCAGCATGTTCTGAACTTCGGCTTCAGAGGGGGTTTGCCCGGTTGCCCTGATTGCATCGCCGAAGTTGTGGGCCGCAATCGTGTTCAGTCCCATGATGTCGAATTCGTCGAATGCCTCTTTCACTTCTGTCAACGATTATAATTTGTCATCAAATTATTTCTCGTTTGATTTATTCATTCGTAGAGGAAAACGTGATAAAAACGAGTACTTTAAAAGAAACAAGCAATTCATTCTAACGTTGAAGCTGACTCTCGCTCCAGTTGTAAATCCTCATTAACTGTTTATCTTTACTAACTTGATAGTCGACCTTTTGATCGCTCGCTTGTTGTGAAACATTTTCATCGTTTTTTTCCTATTTTTGTTATATATATATAAATATAAACATTCTAACTAAAAAGTTTGTTGTCCTTACAATGTATGTCATAGAGGAATGCCATTGATGATCTATTACAATACTGCACGTTTGATCTACGAACAGCACAATTTCGGACTTCTCTTGACACTTTAGAAAGCATAAGAGAAACAAAAAACAAACAAAACTCACTTTGAAACTGATTCGCACCTCCATGTTGAGACAGAACGTACACAGCGCACAATCTCATATCAGCTGCAGTATTTGATTAGATGGAAGCTTCTGAATTTTTAATGAATCTTGGCAAACAATCTCATTGTTGCTAAGACCGGTCTTCTCTGCCAATAACGTCATCGTCACTCCTCTAACGACGGACGACCCACGCAAATTCTTGCATCTCTACTTGTATATCTACTTGTATCTCTACTTGTATCTTGTATCTACTACTTTATGAACGTCTGGAAACGCCCGCTTTTCCACAAATGAATTTTATTTCCACTCAAAAAGTGAAGTTTTATTCAACAGGTTAACACGTACATTTTTATACGACAAAATTACGTGCGGATATTTACAAATACAGCACTTTATTGGAAGCTTGCAAGACAACCAACCATGGCTAGAAAATGAAAGAAAGAAAGATAAAATACAAAGCAATTGAGACTGTTACCCTTTCGTTCAAGTGTTGAGGTCACAAGAGAATTTTCATGCCCGTTCGATACTGAATTATTAAGTCTCGTGAGAAAAGCAAAGCGAAATGCTTTTTATGTGAAGACAAAATTGAACAGCTCCGCAATATGTTTTGTGCAACATTTTGGCAATAAATAAATGAAGATTAAAATAGCACCGTTGAGACAACTACATCAACATCATCAACGACATCAACTAGACCATCAACAACTTCAACTAGACCATCAACATCATCAACATCATCAACTACATCAGCTACACCATAAACTACATCAACAACATCATCAACATCAACAACTACGTCAACTCCGACGACGACGAAAACGACATTGCAAAGTAAAAACGACGTAAACTTCTTTACAAGAACACGAACCAGAATCATCAGATTGTTAAATTGTTGGACGTGTCGAGATGTTTATTGTGTTTCCTTCGTTGCGGTTGTTGTTGATGATTGTGGTGGTTGTGTTGGCGATGATGGGGATTGTTTTTGTGGCGCTGGTTCTCGTGGTAGGACGAATCTTCTCCGGATTCGAAATCGAGAGTTTTATCGGTAGGGCCACTCTGAAAGTCTTTCTTGCGGGTGTAATGCGTGGCCGTATCTAACTGGTCGATTTTTGACGCGAGTACGGTTTTCGTGAAATGTCGACACCTGCTGGAATCTTTCTGTCCTTCATATACAGTGACGGGGATCTTTCTGCCCCTCTTGTCGAAGGATAAGTACCAGGTAGGATGAGCATGGGAGTAGACGACGGTGTACATGGGGTCGACGAAGCCTTCCTGGAAGCGACACAAATGGTGCGTGCCACGAGCCTGCATAATAAAAAAAAATTCTCATTTTACGGGAAAGAGGGTGGGAGGCTAAACTTCCAGTCTGCTGACACACTTACACGCTTATGAGGCGCATGAACATGGAAAGTGAAAACACAGCGCCACGAGGAGCTTCAAGTGAAATTTTTCGATTAGTTGCGGTCTGGTCTTTTGCATATATGCGGAGTACACATATGCAAATGAGCGAGGCCGTGTGAATCTCTACATGGTAGTGAGGAAGAAAGTGAATTCTTTGTGGCCTTGTTCGAGCACAGAAACGATGTTTTCGCACAACAGCGATCACTGATTTCGCTTTTCCTTTAATTTGACATTCACAATTAATATCTTGACCTTCATAATTAATATCTTGACCTTTATCAGCGGCGAGGCTCGTCTGTATAAACGATCGCGAGTTTGTTTTCGCCACGTTCTACTACGAGATAAAATTTAGAATTAATCAAGCCATTCGCATTCAAATATTCAAATTAGCAGCTGGTAGACAGGCACGGCTTTACACACAAATTACTCCTGTATTTAAAAAAGTTTTTCTTATACAGATCTCCGTAGTCTGTTGAATTCAGGTCTGCAGTTTACTTGATAATTTATCTCCTCATTTAGTTTTAATGATAAATTCTAATCTGCCAAACCTAGTTGCTGACAGCAGCTTTGTGTTCCGTGCAGTTTCAAGAACCAGATCTGACATGTCAATAAACAATATATAACTTCTATAATCGCATTTTTTAGATTTCATTGAAACAAAATTCAAATTTCTCTCTCAAATCAAAACAGGATGGCTGATGGCTCAAATACAAGTTACACAACATCATCGTAGTATGACCTGGTGCAACATTCCTTACTTGTGTTTCTGTGGAAAATACTCTATCGATAACAAAACTCGATTGAGACAAAAATGTCGTCACCGTGGGAGGTCTGGTTTTAATCCGACGAGAAGTTCTGTTCTGAACGTTCTGCGAAATATCGCGATGACACAATTCAATGTTATTCGTTTAAAACTCAAATGCACAACTCTGCCTCTCTCGTTAACAAGCCTTCGTTATCATCCCTTTGAACGCGACGATAGTAGGTGGCTCGGGGGCATTGAAGGTTGTGGTTTAGTGAAAGCTGGTTGACGCAGTATTACCAGCGGCGGATCCAGGGGAAGGACCCCCTTAGACGTTTTATCAAAAAATTTTAACTTTAATTTGCTACTTAGCTTGCAACTTTATTTTGTTTAACTGTATCCTGAGGATTTATTTTTACTAAATTTAGCAGATATTATTCGTAAAGTTAAAAACTGGCTGGCCCAAAAAGTATTTGTCGGCATGTTTCTGTAAGGCAAAACATCGAAAATGCCCAAGGGCAGGCCATGGCCACTCATGGCTATGCGGAATTTTTCATTCGCAATGACTTCTTTTGTTTGGTTTTACTGAATAAAAAATTCAAGATATCTTACAACTACAACGGGCTGCATAACGACAGTAATCAAATTAAAAAAAAAACTAAAAAAAAATTTGGACCTCCCTTAAGAAATTCCTGGATCCGCCGCTTAATATAACAAAATAACAACGTCTTAGAAATTTATATTAACAAATATTTAAATCTGTTTTGTCCAAAAACTCAATCTGCATCACAGTATGATAACTACCAGAGTGGTTTTAAGGGATGCCAAGGGACTATTTCCCCTCTCCCAGAAAACGAGTAGAGCTATTAAATGTACACTATCAAGCAAACCACAAGTTAAATGAGAAATTCGCAGTTTTTTTAATTAAAACTAATACTTCCTCAATTCTAAAAAAAATCAAATCAATGTTCTGCTGAGTTTGCAGCGACATTTAATATTTTTGGGGTTTTTCCATCAAGCCGACAAGGTGAACACGATCCCCGACTTCTGTCTTCGCCTTCAGCAGTTCTGTACACTCATCCCCTTAAACTGTACACTCATCCCCATAAATTGTACACTCATCCCCTTAAATTGTACACTCATCCCCTTAAATTGTACACTCATCCCCTTAAATTGTACACTCATCCTCTTAAATTGTACACCTCAGAACTTGCTTAAAACGTGATCTTCAGTTAAGATCTTTTCTTTAGGTGCTCTTTCGAGATTTTTAGCTTAGAATAAATATTCTATGAAACTTACAGGTAGATGTGTTTTTGACGTAAAGACACAAATCTGCAGTTAGACGTCAAGAATCGTGTTCACCTTTTCGGCTTCACGGAAGAACCGAAATTGTGAAAGGAGGTGCAACCCTTCATGACTGAAAAAGACATTTAAACAAAGTAGGCCAATTCTCGCAAAACTTTATCAATTTAAAAAAAAATTGTTTCCACTCAACAACGTCGATGGAGAATGATATTGTTTCTTAAGTGCGGGTGGGGGGGCGTGCACCCCTTCAATGTCCCTCGGGATCTGCGCCAATGTCTTTGTGGTCTGAGATTTAAATGATGAGTAGCTATTGAAGCTTAATGAATGAAATCTATGTAATTCATTCATAAAAGTTCAAAGGCGTTTTGTTACAAAACAGCGAAACAAGCGCGTCTTTAGGCCTCGTCGGAAAGCAGTGAATGGCTTCAAAGTTGTAAGACAAGAAGAAAGGTGCCTCCATAAATATGGACCAAAAAAAGAAGAAAAAATGCTTTACAAGACGTGATCAAAAGAACTTCGACATAGCTATATATTTTAGCTATTATTATAGACGTTATGACCTCATCGAGATTGAGCATTCAGATAGAGGATATCAAACTTTCATTTTGAACTCATGTATCGTTGATCGACAATAATCGAGTTTAATTCTAAAATTTAGCTTTTGTGGGCCATTGAGGAAAAATACCAAGAGACTTGCATCTGCATGGGAATGGTCGAGTATTTTCAACTTAACAATTCAACTGAGCGTCCATAAAACAAACCGCCAACACATGCTCATTGTTTCAAGCAGCAAAACGGTTTGATAAACAGCCAACAGACATAAAAGTTGCTTTTGATAAATCACCCGAGTTATTTTCATGGACCGTTTGAATCGCCGCTCATGCTAGCTGAACGAAACTTTTCTCTCTTTTTGAATGAGGTCACAACCTCGTGAAATGTTTATTTGTTTAAATTTCTAAATTTACGGTTCAGGTGCTTGCGTTTTGTAACAATTTATCAAACAGCACATTTGCGCGCGGATGCTCGAAACGATTTGATTGGTTGGCTGGTTAGATATATGATACGTACCGATAAATTTTCGAACAAAAGTCAAAAAGCATTAAACATCTCTGGAAAGAAAAACCAGGTCTACTTCAAAGCAATAAAAGTAACATCTTTTCCGGGATGATTTTCGGGGAATTGCGTTGTTTTTATTTGAGGCGACCTTGACAACTGGCGATGTGCAAAATTTCTGTACCGCGTAATAAATTTAACTTTTCGTGTTTTAAATCTCCGACTGACAAATCTGGGACGTTTTATTTTTAAATAAAAAAAAAATATTCATAATAATCAGTTGAAAAACAGAATGTGTGAATGTGTACGTCATTCTACGCGTATCATCAAAAACATATTCAATCGACTGAAGGCATAAATTCATTGTTTTTTAAGTAAATAGAAAATTAGAAATGAAATTCTGAGATTGTTTCCTTACGAAAACAAAACATAAAGCACAGCGACAGGCCCGGGAGTGCACAATTAGAAGTTTTTTTTATTTATTTAATTTTATTTCGAAGTGCAGTCACAACAGAAATAACAATAATAAAGATAATAGAAAAAACTAAAAGAAAGATTTATAAAGCTTAAATCAAACCTTGGAGACAATTTTCCCCCGCCTGTTGAAGCAGACGAAGTCTTTTGTGGCCACGCCTTGTACGGTGAATACGGGTGTCCTCGTCCCAACGTTACCTACAGATTCCAGTTGAAGTTCCACTGAAATAACATCAAGTGTGTGTTAGCAACTCTCTCAGGTGTAAGTCGAGTTGTGCTGGCTGGCAATCAATCATCAGCCAGTGAGTGTTTTAGTGCGTACCGGCGAGCGAAAAGAGGTTTAGGAAATATTATCTTGTACTTGTGTGAGCTCGCGACGCCGATCGGCCAGCGCTAAATAGAGACTTAAAATGATGCTCATAAATTTAAGAGCACTGGCGATGATTCTTAATTCGGTCGAAGTTGTTCTGTTACTCTTCAAAGGAAAAGGCGCAGGAGTGAGAAACAGTTTTACGAGACAGTAAAAACTGTTTACGTATTATTAAGTATTCAATTAATATTAATAGTTATATTTTAAGTGGGCTGTCCCAGATAGCAACGTGTCTGACGGGATTATGACGTTTGTAAACAAGTGCGCTTGCATCATCTCTTAGGTGCATCGTGCAGAAACACACAACTAGGTACAAGTTGCGATAAAACCGACTGGAATGTTGAAAAAAAAAGAGAAACAACTAATGAACTCTTAATGCAAGAAGTTATCGTATATAGAATTAGTGAATTCCCATGGGAACATGTAAATAACAAATTTTTTGTTTACATCCTGCAGACAACGAGTGTAAAGTGAGTTCGTTCCTGCATTACTACAGACGAAGAGTCACTCGACATTATTATTTTTAATTATTATTAAATCTAATTTCACAGGTTTTTCAACTATAAAGTTTGCTAATTTTAAAACAAAAAAAATCTATAGAAAAAATGCTTGCCACTAAAAAACAAACATTCAGGTTTTTTTAAGGGAGCGTTCAGTTTTTATTTAAACAATTAATTATTTTGACTTCTTTTCTCAATCTTTTTAAACGACGACGTCTGATCACATAAACGACATATGATCACACGAACGACATATGATCACACGAACGACATCTGATCACACGAACGACATCTGATCACACGAACGACATAGGATCACACGAACGACATAGGATCACATGAACGACATATGACAACACGAACAACTATGTTCAATTAACTACACCACCAACAACTATGCATTAAAAATTTCAACCACTAACCGAATGGACTTGTCTGCGATCCGTTGGCAAATATCCTGGTACCTGCCACCCAGAGGTAGCCGCGAGAGCACCTGTTGTGAAGTAGAACAAGCCGGCTGAGCGAACCGCTGTGGTTCGAGCGATGGTTCAAGTGAATCTTCGGAGAGCCGGAGTGCTTCTTGTGGTGCTGCGAGAACGTCTCGTGTTTTGCGACGCGACTGAGGTTGAGGTAGCTGTCGAGGTTGGCGCGATATTTCGTGGTGTGCAGTCGGCGATGTAGGTGCGATAGTTGTGGTCGATGTTGTGAGTGTTGTTGTTGTTGTCGGTCGTCGTCGTAGTCTCCTGCTGGATGCATAGTAGTTGTTGTTATCGAAGACTGCAAAGGACGCTTGTTGACTCGATCAGATCCTGTTACAAACGTTGCCACGAACTGGAAAATTGTTTATTAAAGTTTCTCAATGGAAATTTTTATGGAAATCTAACGTGTCACGTCAACGTCATGGGAAATGTAAACTGAACTGGTTTTTATTTATTGCTATTTAAGCCGTTTTGATTGTCTTTCAAAGTGATTTTTATTTCATAAATATTCGCACATTTGTCGAAAAGTTTTCTTGTGTGGAAAATTTCACACATGAGTGACGTGAAGAAATGCGAAACGAAATAAAAATTAATTAAAATTGTTTCATTTTATTTTATTTTAATAAGAATTAAATGTGAAAAGAAACTTCTTTCAAATATCGTCGACAATCACTGTGAAATACAATCAATGGCGGTAAAAATTCAACAACAATGGAAGATCATCTCGAATGATCTCGTTTGACTTTTAATCTCCTGTCAAATTCTGATGTCGACATTTTTTCTAATATTTAAAATATTCAGACAAACTTTTGAGCAAAAAATCGAAAAAGAATTAATTATTTAATAAAGTTACGACCGACGTGCCTGCATGCACGAAAATTTAAAAATTCCACATTTTGTGGTTTTTAAATTTATTGATTTAAATTTATATTAATTAATTATTACATTGGAATGTCATTATTGTACAGCAATGCCGCACATGCGCAGAGAGAACTAAATAAAATATATAGGAATAACAGCAAAAATAATATCAATAATACAAATAATAATCACCAAAAAGATAAATAAGAAGCCGAAAAATAGTGATAGCTAATTTAGAAGATCACATTTTTACGATGGTGGAGGTTGAGTTTTTGAGTCTCATAGAGGATTGTAGAAGATTGGATACCTGATGAGAGTCACGTTCGAGTTTAAAGAAAAAATTTCAAATCAATTTTTTAACATTCTTTTCTTCCTGGCTCATTTCATCTCATTTACAGCCTCATCAACATAAAATAGCACACACATTGTTTTTTTTTATTCTCCATTAATTAAACAGCGATTTATTTAAAAACACGTCAGCACTATTTAAGAAGTCAGGCCAGGTCAGGTCAGGTAGGTCAGGTCAGGATAGGCTCGGGTAGAAAGCCACAAAGATAAACAAAGTTCATTCATAAAAAGACCCGACCTTTTAAAATTTATGACAAACCTCATAACTGGAGGCATTCCTGTTTTCTTTCGCTTTTTTATTATATATTCTAAACGTTATTTAGACGTTCAAACGGATTTTTTATTGCCAACGACGCCTCAACTTCTTGTAATAAAATAGATAAGGAGCAGGCAATTCTGTCTACTCGTGACAGAAAAGTGTCACCGTTCGCTTATTTGTTATATCTGATGACGTTTGTGTCACCATTAGTGAACCTGCTTAATGAACGATATAAACACGCAAACTTCCAACGGAGGACGACTCAAATATTTCCGTTCTACCCCATCTGGAATGATAAATATAATCAGAGAATATTTGTTCCGGTCTGTCGGTTCTGAAGCTGAGGGGGAGGAAGTGAGGAGGATTACTTGTGGATGTCATCTGTTATTATCATCATCATTTATATTACTATCATTAATGTTAATATCATCATCATCATTATTATTATTATTACTATTTTCATTGTTCAAAGTCACAGCTTGCTTTGCAATTCACTCCTGACCGGAAATCCAGCGGATTTTTAAGGTCTTTTTTCTTTCCGCAGAATTAAAGCACTTTCGAAGTATATTTGCGGTTCCTATTATTATTATTATTATTATTATTATTATTATTATTATTATTATTATTATTATTATTATTATTATTATTATTATTATTATTATTATTATTATTATAAATGTTAATATCATTATTATTGTTAGTATCATTGTTGGTATTTCTATTGTTTTATTTAGAAGTGTGATCACTTGTTGTAACGTATCGCCATGCTTACTCGGTACAAAACTAAAACTCACAACCTTTTACGTCTTAATATCGATGAAAGTTCGACCGCAAAAAGACACACGAGTTTAAAAATGTTAAGTAATGTAGGTAACAAGCTGTTCGTGATTGCACCGCTTTTCAAAACAACTGTATTATATATTGTATGTATATATATATATATATATATATATATATATATATATATATATATATATATATATATATATATATATATATATATATATATATATATATATATATATATATATATATATATATTTGTTTTGTTTTTGATGCTTGTAAAAACTCTATCATTCAGTTATATGCGACTTCTGACCAATAAAAAACACAAATAATTAGTTTACTTGAATTGTAAAGTATAATGAAGGAATGTAATTCTTATGAAATAATGACATCCACCAAACATCCATCTACTTCATCTCCTTCATAATAACAATAAAAGTCTGCATAATATTATGTGACACGTGATCGACCTTCCGTTTTGTGTGCAGAAAGGTCAACAGATGCCTGATGAAGGTCTTTCGTGGAGCATAAAAAAATCACTGAGTTATTTTCAGTATAAATAAAAATAATAGAATGTTCGAGAGAGAGAGAGAGAGAGAGAGAGAGAGAGAGAGAGAGAGAGAGAGAGAGAGAGAGAGAGAGAGAGAGAGAGAGAGAGAGAGAGAGAGAGAGGTGGGTGGAAAGTGGAGAACCAGAGGAAAAGGAGAGAAGTGAAATAGATGGAGAGGAAAGATATATAGGGGTGGGAGAGGCAGAGGGAGGGCAGGGGGAGATACGTGAAGGCGTAGGTGTCCTATGTGTGTTGCATCACGTTTCCCTGCTATCATGAACCACACGTCAGCTGTTTATTAATAATAATAATAAAAATATTAATAACTACAATCCTAAAAATAACAACAAAAATAACAATCAAAATAGATTTTACTTTTTTATTTCTCAAGATGATGTGCAACTTCAGCGAAATCTTCATTTAAGTTTTTTTAAGTTTTCATTCATTGACGTTAAAAAACGTATTAAATTGTTTAAAACGGCCTTCTCAGGTGTTCTTTCACCGGTTTACCTGGATTGACCACGTGCTATCGATTACTAATTAATTAAATAACATGGATTTGTGACCGATCTTCTTTTTCTTTCAAGTGGCGTTCACGCTTGTTGACACAAACTCAAACAACTAGGCCTGAGGTCAACTACTTATACAAATTTGTATGTGGTCGTACAATAATAATTCACTTCTTGTACACCAATTCCCATGCCTGCAAGTCGGGGATAGTAAAACAATACTGATGATGATTGTGGTGATGGTTGTGATGGTGATAATGATAATGGCTGTGATATTGATGATGATGGTTGTGATGGGGATGGTGGTGGTGATGATTGTGATGGTGATGATTGTGGTGATGTTGATGATGGTGATGTTGATGATGGTGATGATGATGATGGTGGTGATGATGATGATGATGATGATGATGATGATGATGATGATGATGATGATGATGATGATGATGATGATGATGATGATGATGATGATGATGATGATGATGATGATGATAATGATAATGATGATGATGATGATGGTGATGAGGATGATGATGATAAGCAAAAAAACGACCTATGCACATGAAAAGATGAACTTGGTGGTAAATAAAAATAATACACAACCGTTCCAGACAAAAAAAAGGAAAGAAAAAATGATAACGAATTTAAAATGTCAGATTTTTTGGCTGTTGAATATTTCGAATGTCTTGGTGTTATTGTTGTTGAGGGGCGATGAAGGAAGTGGCGGATCGTTTTCAAACGCGGCAAACATTCGAGTAGGGTCACGTGCTACAAAAAGAATGAAATATTTTGTAGGGATGGGCGGTTTAAAAATAAATTATTTTGTGCGACTGAAATAAATGAGCGTCGTTTTTGTGACTGTTTGTCATTGTTTTTCGTTGCTCGTGATTATTTGTCGGCGTTGTAGTTAGTGTTTGTCTTGGCTTGGCTTGTGATTTTTCTTGTCTTTAAGCCGTTTTTCGTTGCATGTGGTTATTTGCCACTTTTGGGATTATTTGTTTGGCACAGAGGTGGACGTTGATTGGGCTGACCCATGGGTGGGGTTGGGTTGGTTCAAATTTTTTTTAATATGTGTGGGTTGGGTTGAATTAAAATTTCATCTTGTTTTATTAATTTTTAGCGTGTTGGGTTAGAATTTTAAATTTTCTGTTGGGCTGGGTTGAGTAAGTAACGGGCTCGGCTGCTGAAAATGGGCCCCCATGTCCACCCCATGGTCCACTTCATGGTCCACTTCTGGTTTGTTGGTTTAATGTTCAATGTTGCCGACAGTTTGCTCAAATTACTCGGCTAAAATAATAACGTGAAATTTCCGTAAACACGAACCTCTCTTTGTACACAACAACAAGCTCATAGACAGCGAGCTGATGATTACAATGATGATGAAGAAGAAGAAGATGCTTAGTAGCAAGTTAAATACAAGTTTATCGTTGTACGCATACGACCATTACATCCATTCATTGATATATTACACCATCAGCATTCAGTTACGTTACAGATTGAGCCATCAACTGTACACACTAGTACACAGCATTACGATACATTCTGTGACGTGTGCGTCTAGCGCGATACCGTCTAGCCGGTGTGTTACACCGTACGCACTGACGTACGCACATACGTACAGGGTCAAGCCTTGAAATGCTGGCAAGTTGAAACTAGCATACATACACAGACATCGATCAAAACCAAATAAACTCTGATTAGAAGACATTCGAGCACGTGCTTCTAGCAAACACGATTTATACAGAATTGAAGAAGAAAAAAAAAGACTGAATTTACTATGACCCCATTCATCGTTTTACTGTTGAAAGATTTTTTGCACGACGAATGTGAATGTTTTTCTATGCCTGAAGCAGAGAAAACGTTAATCACTCGTCGGTCCCACAAATCATATTCGTCTCAAACGTAACGCGAGAAAAGATGAAAACAAATGTGAAATAGGAAAATAAACGTGCAATAGGAAAACAAATGTGAAATAGGAAACAAATGTGAAATAGGAAAACAAATGTGAAATAGGAAAACAAATGTGAAATGGGGAAAAGAAACTCACAATGAGATATTTTATTCCATACAGTACAATAAGTAGCCACCAAGCTAACCGCATCCCATAACAGCTAGTGCCTCTTCAAATCCGGTGGCATCAGGCGAAGTTTCAGCCTCTCAAAACTATTTCACCTGTTTGTAACTTTATCGGTTACTTCAAGTTTGTCACGCGCTATAAAAATAATCCGGTCTTCTTTTTTTGCTTCTGAACGATTTTTTAAACGGCAAGTAACTCGGTAAACAAGTTATTTTTTAATCTCCCAGATCTCAACGATTATTTATGTGTACATCAGAAATTCCCAATTAGTCTTTCTCCTTCTGGGCAGTTTCAAAGATTTTTCCTTCTGCAGATATAGATACAAATTGATATCCGATGTTCTTTACGACCAGGCAATGACCACAATGTTAACAGTTGAAAGAAATTAAACGCTTAGAATATAAGCATTCGTCAGACTCGCATCTCTCTTAACGGTTACTTGTGCATTTCTGCCTATAAATTTATCTCATTTCTCTCACGTGCACAATCAAACACGGACAGGCGCTCACCTATTCCTGACCTGATTGTAATTTATTATTATTCTTTATAACAATAATTTTGCTATTATTATAACTATTTTTATTTAAACTATTATCATTATTATTCTCCGACACAAAGTTATCGTTCAGCATTATCACCTTGCAAAATTACCGCTCTCTCGCTCTCTCTATACCCACTCGACACAATGGGAATATTATTACATATCGCGAATTAAATGATATCACAGCTTAGATTACATTTTAGTTACAGCACGTTGAATTCAATGAAAACTTAATCAAATCCGAACGATCGACGCTGCTATTTATTCTCGTTCAGATTTAAGTCATTCTTTTGAATGAATGCAGATAATAATAATAATTAATAATAAAAGAAAAATGTTCTTTCTCTCGCCCTTTCTCTTCTCTCTGTGCTACGAGTGTCACTGTTAAGGCGTATAAATAAAGTGAGTTTACTTTTTAAATTATTCAACGATTCACCACTCAACGCTAGCTTTCGCGTGCTTCAATTATCTGGTATGATTGTTTTCCAGATTTCTAAATTGAAAACAATACAATTTTCTTTGTTAAATTTTTTAAAAATAAATTTTAATTTATTTTACAATTTTGAAAACAAAACTTTACACCTATCTAATTAAGATGAAACAGCACATCCCTCTAAAACTCACCTTGAACGGTTGTACCTGCTTGTTTACGTTCTGTTTAATCTAATGTTCGTCGCAAAACGTCTTTATTAATTAGACCTGATACAGTTTCGATAGTTTTCAATAGATAGTTTCTAGATATTTAAACAATTTATTTATAGGAAAATAACAATTCTATCTCTATAACAAATTATGTTTAAAAATTAACGGAGACTGAAAAATGAAGAAAGGTCTCGAAGAAGAAGATCCAAATGCGCAATCCAGCCTTTTTATTGGCATTGGATTCTTATTGCATTTTTTGGGATTTATGATGTCTGCCATTGCGTTTTTCTCTCCATTTTGGATGATAGAAGTTAATTCCGGATACAAAACAGGACTGTGGGGTAGATGTGACAGAGATGAAATGAATTGCATCTGGTTTCATGAAAGAAATTATGCTTGGGAGAAACACATTCCAGGTTTTTTTTATAATAAATTAATCTCATTTATTTTAAAATTTGTTTGAACTCGGAGTGGAAAAAATACTTTGTGGTTCTTTTGTCAGGTTGGCACAAAGCAGCTCAGGTTTTATATGCAATCGGGATTGGAGTTTTGGCGCTTTCATTTTTTGCCGCACTGGGCAATCTTGTTTTTCATTGCTGCAAGACTTATTTCCGTCTTGCTTTCTTTGTTGGAATTTCTGTATGCGTATCAGGTGTGTCATCTCTTTCATGTTTGTTCAATTTATTTTCAAATTAAGCTTTTTTATAAACTACATTTTTACAATAAGATTGTTAATAAAATTTGATGACCAGTAAAATCTTTTTTTTTATTGATTTCAGTTTTGTTTGAAATGATTTCAATCATCGTGTTTGGTTCCGGAGCATATGCAGTGTACGATGTGAGTCTACACAGCTGGCTGGGAAATTTCATTTGGGCCTTTTATGTTGGAATTGCTGCCCTGTTCATCTGTACATTTTCTGCATTTTTTTACATTGCCGGAGGCAAACAATTTGCAAAAAACATGAAAAATTATTCTTCGTATGCTTAAATAAATAATTTTTGTTTATTTTTATTTACCTGAATTTTCATTGAGTCAAATCTCATATTAAAATCTTCTTCGATTGTTACAAACAGGACTTTTTTTATTTACATGTTATTTTTAAACACATTTCTGTTTGTTCAATAGTTTTTTTTCAGTTTAGTCAGGTTAATTTTGAAGATTTTATCTTAAAATTTTCCAAGACATTTATAATTATTTAATTTAAATGTCTACAGTTTAAATAAATAAAAAGCACAGCTAATATGAGAATATAATAATTGTTTATTTCATTGAAACATTCCAAATATATGATTTAAAAAGGAAAAATTATTTATTTTTGTCTCTTTGTGTAAAATGTAGTTTTTTTTCTAGAGTTTAATATATTTACATATATATATATATGTTTGCAAAATAATGATGGTGGTCGCTTCATATTACTGTTGCACTTGCAGATGGAATGCAAAAGATGGTGATGGTGTTGTCAGACTGTCATACTATAGTCAGACATTTACATGGGATGGACTATCATTGCTTCAAGTCACAGTTGCCTGTGAAAATTTGGCCCATGAAACGGGTCAGGACGAGTTGCCTACGGACCAGGCCGTGCCGCAAAAATCAGCCCCTGTGCTGTAGTCTAGTGTGAATCCCTTGCATCTTATATACATTAATTGTCAGTGTATTGTAGCCCCATACTGGTGGAGTTCTGAATGGGGTGACTGAACAGCTTTACCCTAACCTACTTTTGTTTTCCCGAAGTTTATTCTCTTCCCAGTACCGGTCGGGGGTGGGTGCGGTGGGGAAACGAGCACCCATGCCTTCTTGAGTGTTCAAGTTTTAGTAACTTAATTTCCACTTAAGATTTCTATAAATCATTGCTATTTTACCTTCATATATAAAAGAGCAGCAACACCTTCTCAAGTCATCGATCATTTTTTACAGAAAAAGTTTAGTACTTTATAAAAAGTTTGTAGAAAGTATGGTATAACACCCCTCCCACTCATTGACTAATTTTGCAAAAGTTTAGCGCCTTTTTAGTGGCGTAGCGTGAGTTTGTAAGTGGCGGGTCGGCCCAACTTGGTGTCCCATTGAAAAATTCACTTTTTTTTCAAAAAAGGCCGATAACCAGGCAGATGGTGGATTGTAATTGTTTTTCAAGGAAAAATTCCATAATTTTTTAAGCGCTAGAAAATTTTCTAACAGTAAATGGTCGGTGCAAGAACATATAAAAATTACATGTAATTTTCCTAATAAGCGTTAAGTTTTTTTTAAAGTTACATATTTTCCCAGCACTAATCAACTTGTCCACATAAATTGCTCAATTACCGGGCGATGGAGGTTTTTCTAAGATATTAATATTTTTTGTTAATTTTTGCTGACTCCAAAAAGTTTTCTGTTGCTTCTACTCCACCAGAAAATAGACACAAATACCCCCAGTCCCGGGTGTTCAACTATTTTTTTTAAGACAAATGAGGTAATACAACCAAGCAATAGTCATGTAACCTACAAGTATAGGGGCTCCATTAATGTTTTTTTTTTATTTCTTCCACTCCCTTACACCGTTCATCTCAGTAAAATTGTTTGCTCCATCCCTGAAAAACTGCATTTGTCTCAGAATTCCACAACACTAAGTATAGTTTTCAGCAGCAAATTGTTGTTGAACGACATTATTAGAATACTTGCATGCATACAATTTTATAGAACAGAGAGTGAAAAAACGTAATTGAGATTAATAAACGCTGCAAATATTATTTAAAGACGTACAAATCCTTCTTCCATCCTGGTTAAACAACTTTTCATGAACACACACATTCTTTACCGTTTGGGAGCTTTATAAAAAAAAATTTAATCACCCGGATCAACGACTTTATAGTAAAAGAGTAGCTCCGGGAAATTAGGAAATCTTCGTCTGTGAATGGAAATTAAGAAATCTGCCTTAAAAGAGAGAAAACGTCGTTTTTCACAACTTTATATTTTGTAATTCGGTAGCTTTAAATTTTTTGCAAATAATTTTTCTCACAAAATTGTTTAAACAAGGTTGTGAAACTGACTTATTGTGTACAAATAGTACAGATTATCCCATAGAATCAGGCCTGTTGGCAGTTCCTATTTTAAAAGCAAATAAGGCTCATAAATCAGTAATAATTTATTAGAGCTTCAATTGTGTTTAACTGCTTTCGTTTTTATTGTCGATTTCTTCTTTCAGTAAGCAAAGTAGCAGTAGCAATAGTTGTAGTAGTAGTAGAAGTAGTAGTTGTATTATTATTATTATTAGTGTTGGTAGTAGTAGCAGTAGCATGGGCACCCGCAAGGGGGGGGCAGTTGCCCTCCCTGGATTGATTGATTAAAAACATTTTTAGACAAAAATAGACAAAAAATTTTAATTAAATTATTTATAATTAATTGTAACAACTGTGATTCCTTCTATTGTCATATCGATATCATCATCATAATTGTCTTTGGGGATGCATCCCTTGCTTGATTTCACCTCTCATTTTCATACAATTTTCCTAACTTATTCTGCAAAGGCTTAGTGGTACCAAATTTCTATCTAACAATGGCAGTTTGGCGGTGTCGGAGATATGAACCTCTTCAACAAAAGCATTTTGTAATTTTCAGCGTGTTTTTAAAACATTTTTGATTTTTTGTTATGATGTAAAATAAAATAA